>ML789964.1:129130-189245 GCA_009831015.1 Picea engelmannii
ACTAATTTACTAGAGGGTTAGAAATCATACATAAATCAAATAACATAGATGAGATTCATGAACTTGGGACGGGAAAAGCATCTTTTTCATTAGTCTCAAAATGAATCACTTACAATGAGTTCTGAGACTGGCCACTGTTCCTCGATCCTGATCCTAGGCTCCTCCTCTTCTTTTGTCCTCCAACTGCTACAACATGAAGTTCTCCTGAATCTCAAGGCAAAGCTAAAGGGTGTGGACAATAATAGGCTAGGCAATTTTGGCAGAGTTTCTTTGCTATCCTTTTTCCTCCTTTGATTAGTACCCCTACCCCTCCTTTTATAGGCTAGGAAGAGCTAGGATTTTAGGCGAACTCTCGGCCATGCATGGCGGAGAGTTTCAGTTAACTGACAAAAAGCCTCGTGTCTCGGCGGAAACTTCCCTGATTTTTTGCTTTGTTAGGTACTCGCGGGCTGCTTTGGGCTAGCCAGCGGATGCCCGCGTGCAGTAAAAGGATAGCAAGCGGTTGCCCGCGCCCAGTGAGAAGTTAGGGCGCGGGTTGCTTGTTTTGAGTGGTTTTTTGAGGAAATACTCAGCATGGCTTTGGCTAGGAAGAGGCATGAGTTGTCCTGATGCCAGGTAAACCTGTATGGTGCATTTTAGGGTTATAACATGGTGCAAGGGATAACTATTGTTCTCTGTTATATAGGTTGGTTCTTTTGTAACTGGAAGTTGGTGCTTCCATCTAGTTGGTGATGGAACACTCAGGGAGTTGGTTCTTCCTTCTAGTGGGTGCTATAGAAAACATAGAGTTGGTGCTCTCAGCAAGTTGTTGCTTGTAAAACATAGGTGGTAGCCTCAAAAGGAGTTGGTGCTCATAAGAATCATAATGTACAAAAAATAAAGATTACTTATCATATCAAGAAGAAGAGGTTTTTCCCTTTATGGGTTTCCTCGGGAAATATTTGTCTATTTCATGTGTGTGATTGATGTTAAATATTTTATTTCTTACTTCCTTGAATTATTGTGATCGTCATTGAGTGTTTTGTAAAGAGTTTTTAATGGGAATGATTTTTTAAGCATAGTAACAACTGATTCACCCCCCCTCTCAGTTGTCCAACACTTCCAGGTAACATGAATATTAGATAGGGGGAGTCTATGTGATAGGTATGACAAACCAAAGAACCATCCTTCAACCAGCTTGCAGAGTTTGAGTAGACAGGTCTAGAGCAGTCAGTTAGCAGAAGTACAATTTGATAGTTGTAGAAGTGAAGAATTCATGATAGTATAGTAAAAAATGGGTCAACATTATGGATAGTTGTGCAGTAGAGTCTTGGAAAGTATGGACAGATATGGATTTTTAAGAACACTTAGCAGGTTTGGACAGATATATGCAAGTGAATGAGAGCATGGATTCATAGATTGGTTCAGAGAGTGGTTTAGATAGAAAGGAACATTATGGATGTTAATTACACAGGAAATGACTCAGACAATGCTAATGGATTCCAAATTGATGGATATTTTTTTGTACACATGAAGTGCATACAACAATTCACATTCAAAACAAAGTAATGCTCAGAAAAAACAATGACAAAACTCCCCATGAGCTATGGAAAGGAAGACCAACAAATGTGAAGCACTTCAGAATATTTGGAAGAAAATGCTACATCAAAAGATAATATGGAAGAATGGGAAAGATTGACTCTCCTATGGAAAAAGGATTACTTGTTGGTTACTCAAGTACAAGGAAAGAATACAAGTGTTACAACCGAATATTGAACAAAGTTGTGGAAATCATCAATGTAACAATTGATGAAATAGGTGGACGAGAATCAAAGGATGAAAAAAATGAATAAGTGGAACAACTTTATGAAGAAGAAGCAAAACATGAATAAGAAGTAGAAGATGAAGATGAAGAAGATCAGACAAAAGTAGAAGAGAAAGTTCAACAAGAGCCTCCAAAGACACCTAGAAAACAAGTACAAAAGAATCATCCTTCAGATCAGATTATCAGAAACAAGGATGCGAGAGTTGAGACTAGAAGAAGAATGTATTCACTAGAACAAATGCACCTAGAACTCTTATCTATGATTGAACCGAACAATTTTGAAGAGGCCAGCAAGGATGAATTTTGGGATAAGGCCATGGATGAAGAATTGGATCAAATAGAGAAGAATGAAACTTGGGAATTGGTTCCAAGACCAAAGAATAAGAATCTGATTGGCACAAAGTGGGTTTTCAAAAATAAATTGAATGAAGGTGGATAGGTTACAAGGAACAAAGATAGATTGGTATGTAAAGGATACACACAAGTTGAAGGACTCGACTTTGAAGAGATATTTTCCCCAGTTTCCAGAATGGAAGCAATCCGATTTATTTTAGCTTATGAATGCTCCAAGAATATTAAAGTGTATCAGATGGATGTGAAATCAACTTTTCTGAATAAGAAATTTGAAGAAGAAGTCTACATTGAACAACTAGAAGGATTTCAGTTTTCAGAGAACGCAGATTGCATGTGCAAATTCAAGAAGGCCTTGTATGATATAAAACAAGCTCCTAGAGAATGGTACTCTAGACTGGATAAATATATACAACAGCAAGGGTTAAGAAAAATAAGTGCAGACACAAACCTCTACATCAAGGTAACTCAAGATAGTATTTTATTAATTGAAGATTATGTTGATGATATTATTTTTGAAAGTAATGATGATAGGTTAAGCCAGAAGTTTGCAAAGGATATGCAAAATGAATTTGAAATGTCATTACTTGGAGAACTATCCTTCTTTTTGGGTCTTCAGATACATGAAAGAAACCAAGGAATTTTTATTTCTCAAATTAAGTATATAAGAGAAATGCTAATGAGGTTCAGAATGGAAGATTGCAAACCAATTACCACTCCTATGCAAACCAGTTGCAAGTTGAGAAAAGATGAAGATTCAAAGTCTATAGACCAGAGGCAATACAGGTCAATGATTGGTAGCTTACTATATGTGACAACATTTAGACCAGATTTAATGCAAGAAATTGGATAGGTGGCATGATTTCAAGCAACACCAAAGGAATCACATGTATTAGCAGTGAAGAGGATTTTCATATATATAAAAGGAATAGAAGAGTTTGGATTATGGTATCCAAAAAGAAATGATATATCACTTATTTCCTACACAGATGTAGATTGGGCAGGTTGCATTGATGACCGATGAAGCACCAGTGGAACAACGTTCTACTTGGGTGAGTGTTTAGCATCTTGTCTAAGAAAGAAAAAATCATTAGTATATTTATCTATAGTCGACGCAGAGTATATTGAATCAACATGATGTTGTACACAGGTTCTATGGATGAATCAAAATCTGACAGATATACAGGTTGAGTATAATGAGCCCATTCCAATCTATTTTGATAATACAAGCGCCATCAATATCTCAAAGAACCCGATGTTGCACTCCAAGATGAAGCACATTCCAATTGTTGATATTATGGTAGTTGTGGGAAGTATTTACCTCCACGTGTAAACTTGACGATAATAGAATATTCCGGGAAGAAATAAGAGACCCTAATTAGTTGGCTAATAACCCTAGAAGACAAGTTGTCTTAAGAGAATGACTTGTATTATATTATTAGCCTCCAAGAGAAGAAGTCGGCTAAAGGAAATATTATATACTAAAGAATTAGTACCCAGAATGAGAAGTCGGCCAAGGCAGTTTTCCAGAATTAGTATCAATACAAGAGGCTAGTCTTCATTCTGGCCAGTATTCTCAGAACTACATAAGCAACACTTGTGCGCACTGCAGTTGGCTAGTCTGTGTGCAAGTTTGGAGGAGAGATGTCATTGCAGCTGTTGTAGCTAGAATATTTTGGTTTTGAATCTCTCTTGGTTATGGTTTGGACTATATGATCAACTCTTGTTACTCTTTTTTGGTGCACTATCCTTGGAGAGAGGTGTGCTATCTTGTTTGGCTATCTATCCTAGGGCTTGGTTCCAGAATGATTCTTTTTCAAGGTTAAGGTGCTCGGGGGTGGCTTCAGACTATGGTTGTGTGACAATAGTGATATTGTCTATGGTTAAACGATCCCATCAATTATATTCTAACAGGTTCTGGGACCACACCTCCTTCATTCAGTATAACCACTAGAAGGGAGCATACCCATAAGGATACTAATCTCGTTGAAGAATTGTCGCTAGGGTTTCTAGCAAAAGCAGTTACTAAATCATTGTCGCTAGGGTTACTAGCACGTGCAGTTGCAGAAACCCTAACCCTCTCATTGAGGTACCTTAAGTGAATGGATTGACCTAATATTTGGATAGACTAGTGCACCTTAGCCTAGCGCATCTCCTAGTACTGTCAGTAAGATAATACGTCAAGTTTTAGTTTTTGGTCAAATCTAGGATTGACCAAGTCAAAGAAGCCATGAGTTACTCTATTAAGTCAAAAAAAAAATTAGAAGGGGCTTCTAACTTCATAGCATGGAAGACAAGGATTGATCTCATCCTTGCCAAGAACAAACTGTTGGATATCGTGGAACCAGAGTTTGAAGAAGGAAAAGAGAAGGAGTCACAGAACGTTGCAGTTATGGAGAAGTTCAAGGACAATCAAATCAATTCCATGAGTATCATAGTGGATTGTATAAAATACCACTTGATACCCTACATATTCCATCTTGATTCTTCTACGAAGATGTATGATGCCCTAACAAACCTCTTCTCAGTCGGAAACATTGGACAAGTAATGAATCTGAAGAATCAGCTCCGTGACATGAAGATGAATGGTGATGACACCATAAAATCATACTTTGTGAGGATCTCTCATTTAAGATATGATGTACAAGATATTGAAGAGAACATCTTAGAGAAGGAATCGGTAAATATAGTACTCAATGGCTTTCCCAAGACATGGGATGCATTTGCCGCAAGCATGAACACATGGACGGAGTATCCTACATTTGAAGAACTTTGGACTCGCTTCGCACAAGAAGAATCGAGGATTATTGCAAAATATAAACCCCAAAAGAAATACGATGATTAAGCCTTCACAACAAGATTTAAGAATTTCAGGAACAAAAGGAAGTTTGGTTCAAGGATGAAGTCAAATCAAAAGAAATATATGTAAAAAATACAATGCTTCAACTGTCGAAAATATGGTCACTACAAGAATCATTGTCCCAAGTTAAAGAAAAGGAAGGAAACACACGAAGCATTAGTTGTCGAAGAAAGGGAACCCTCAAAGAAATCCAAGCAGGACAAAACAAACTTCTTCTTCTAAGACAAGGTAACAATACTCTTTATAGTTCGTGTACATACCATGCTTTCTGTACATATATTGCACATCTATTTCTGAAAAGATAATATGTTCAAAGAGAAAATATACTTATGGAAGAACAACAAGATAAGGACTGCTGTGACTATGAATATAATACAAGCTGAAAGATAAGCCAAAATCAGAATCAATCTTGAAGAAACCTAAAAGTGCTAAAGACAGAAAGAAGTCAACAATCAAGAGGAAATTGGAAAAAGATTTGTGACACTTTGAAGAAAGCAATAAGGATGTAGACGGAAGTGTGGACTCTTCTATATGGAGAGATCCGATTATATATTTCCAAAAGAAGAGAATGAATTCATGCATGGAGAAAGGATTAGGAGTGAGCTAATTCTAAATTATATGATCCATTGAATATGATGAAGTATCTATCCATGGAAGAAACCATGAAAAAGCAACATGTGTTCAGTGTGACCTTAGAAGAAGTCTCCTTAGAAAAGAATCCTTAAAGTATACCTGGTTGTCCATCCACATCCATGATCCTATGATGAAAGGAAGAATTTGGAATCTTCAGGGAATGGTATCTATAAGAAACTCCATGGACCCAAGAGCTAAAGAGAAACTTGAGGAAGAACATGAAGATTCCAAGAAATAAAGAAAATCCAGAACAACCAGTCATTGTATCGAGAATCACAAGACTACTAGCCTGATATGAACTCACTAAAAGAAATCAAGTAGAGGAACTAAAAGTTGTGATGGATAATAGTGTAAGTAAGACTTATGAATGTAACCATTGCGAGATCCAAAACTAGAGGTTCTCCCAGATAGAGGGAGAAGACTATGATGATTTCTTGTTCCAGTAAACCAGACATACCTCTACATGAGCCATTATATTTTCTACAATATCCATAGTTTGAAGTGTACATCAGATGAATGCAAAGACTTTTCTCCAGATTAATTGAACAAAGAACGTATGTAGAACAACCTCAAGGTTTTGAGATATACCAGGGAGAGACTCTTGTATGCAGATGGAAGAAGGTCATGTGTGGATTAAAAACAACTTGGTGTAGAACCTCCAATGCACAACATAAGCATGGTGAAAAACCTTATATAACAAGATACTATATCAGAATGGTTACTCAAAAATCAAGGATGATGGATTTCTAATCCATGACAAACTCTCATGATGAAAGAATAAGAACCACATGGATATGTTCTAGTTTGAGCGTTGCCACGATGTTATGAGCTAGAAGAAAACAAAGGAGATGAATTCAAATATGATATACTACAATGATTAGAGCTATATGAAGCCTTAAGAGAAAACCAATGTTCCAGAAAGACAGAAGTACATTGAGATAAAACATTACATTCTCCACGATGAAGTCGAGAAAAGAGAAAGTGGTTCTCCAATATATACCTCCATAGATGAGCAGATAAGAAGACAATTTTGTAAAGCCTCTGTCCAAGATGAAAGAGTTTGTGTACTCAAGCTGGAGCTCATGGAGACGACTTCCTTATTGAAAAAGGAAGAGATGACTCCTAGCTTGGGAGGGAGAACTGATGTGTTATTGACTTATGGACAACCATTTTTCAGTTCAAAAAATGGTCTAGGATTTGTAGTTCCTTTCCAGTTCGGAAAGTGGTTTGAGATTTATGATGGATAGGCATATTCCAATTTGGAAAATGGTCTAGATCAAATGATCATTTTTGTAATGAAAAGGGTTTGATGGATTGCTGATGTACCATAGACAATGATTCCCTTTGTGGTTAACATAGGGAATGGTATAGGATAGTATCTCTTCTTGACGATCACTCTCAGTTGTGTTTAAGAAGTCTGGTCTGCCTCGCCGGACAGTCATTCCTTCGAAGGTCACAGTTGTGAGCAATTTCAAAGAATGGTCCATTTTGGAGGTTGGTGCATGATAGTTATTTCCTTAGGAAATGGTCCAGACAGTCATTCCCTAGGGAAGATTCATTCTCTCAAGGTTGCACTTTGTTTAGTTCCGGAAGAATGGCCCAGATAGGCGAATGGTCCAGGTTCACCAATTAGAGACAATCATTCCCTAGGGTAGATTCATTCTCTCTAGGTTGCACCTTGTTTAGTGCCGGAGGAATGGACCAAATAGGTGAATGGTCCAGGCTCAGAAATCGGGACAATTATTCTTCCTTTCTTGAGAAGAATAGTCCAGATAACTCATCATTGATTTTTTACTTTCTTAGGGAAGATGCTCTTCCATATCTCACATATGTGAGTGGAAGAATGGCCTAGATGATTCATTTTATATATCATAACAATTTTTTTATGTCTAGGTTGATGATATGATTGTCATGAAGACTGTATGTTTATGGACAATAGATGTATACTACTGTAGTGGATGTGTTCCACTGATTGTGACTATATGTCACTGATCAAGTATCTGTGTGCTACTTGGTGTGGCAGTGTACCACTGGATTGTGGTTGTGTGCTACTATGGATAGACACAATTGTGTTCTATTGAATGGTGTTGTTCCGATCGCCTTGAAGACTATAAGTAGTGTTGGAAATGATTATCATCTATATGGATGATCAATAAACAAAGATTTCCCATATGGAAAATGGTTCATAACATTTATTCTTCTAAGACATATGTCCAGATTAGAAGAATGGCTCTTGTGTCACTCTGTGGAGTGAGTGACTTATCCAGCATCATGTTTGATTACTTAGTTGGAGTATGGTTTCGAGAGATGATGTAGTTGATGACACTGATAGTGATGATGGTGCTCATGATCCAATCATGAGTTAGTCTATACGACTATGTTGATTGTATCGGGTGAATGGTATGTTTGTGCTCAATACCATTACCTTCAATACCTCCCTAGCTAGGAGGGAGTGTTGATATTATGGTATCTGTGGGAGGTATTTACCTCCATGTGTAAACTTGATGAGAATAGAATATTCTGGGAAGAAAGAAGAAACCCTAATTAGTTGGATAATAACCCTAGAAGACAAGTTGGCTCAAGAGAATGACTTGTATTAGGTTATTAGCCTCCAAGAGAAGAATTCGACTAAAGGAAATATTATATACTAAAGAATTAGTACCTAGAATGAGTAGTCAGCCCAGATAGTCTGCAAGAATTAGTATAAATACAAGAGGCCAGTCTTCGTTCTCGCCAGTATTCTTAGAACTGCAGAAGAAACACTTGTGCATGGTGCAGTTGGCTATTATGTGTACAAGTTTGGAAGAGAGTTGGTGTTGCAGCTGCTGCAGCTAGCAAATTTTGGTTTTTGACTCTCTCTGGGTTATGGTTTTCACTCTTTGATCAAGTCTTGTTACTCTTGTTTGGTGCGCTATCCTTGGAGAGAGGTGTGCTATCTTGTTTGGCTATCTAGCTTATGGTTTGCTTCCAGAATGATTCTTTGTCAAGGTTAAGGTGCTCGGGGGTGGCTTCGGCCTATGGTTGGGTGACAATAGTGATATTGTCTATGGTTAAATGAGCACATCCATTATATTATAATACCAATAAAGTATCACTTTCTAGATGAACATGTTGTAGAGAAGAACATCATAGTTGAATATCTGGGCACAAAGGAACAAGTGGAAGACATGCTTACAAAATTGGTTCCACGGGAACCCTTTGAGTATCTTTGCCAGAGACTCAGAGTAATTTCTACTCAAAAATAAATTATTTTAAATGGTTATCTTATATGTCTTATATTTACATGAGGAGACACCATAAAGAGGACAGTTTAGGTTGGGAGATTAGTTTCATGAAGGGTTCAGTTAGGGTTTCATGAAGAGTTCAGTCAGTCTGAGGGAGTTTACTATGGAGGATTGTGTGTGTGAAGACCTGAGAACTATCGAAGCCCAAAGTCTCGAAGTGAATCAGAGTTGTCAATTCTATGAGGACACATGGTGTCAGATTGTGAAATTCAGAGATTTTGCACTCCAGAGATTTTGTGGAGAGGTGTTTCAGATTTAGCCGAAACACGAAGCTCGAACAAATCAGGGTTGTTGATCTGTGAAAGGAACAAGGACCATTGTTATTTCTTCCATGGTTTTAGAGGATTGTTCCTCCGAAATAATTAGCTGAAGTGTGAGGCAAGAATGTCAAGATACCAAAGATTTGAAGCTCCCTTTGAGTAGGTGTTGGTTCACAACACGAGGTCATGTGAAGAAAGAGGAGCCTAACAAAAGGAGCTAGCACATGTTGTTCAAATTCTTCAAAAGGGGCCAGGAAAGAGCCTGTGGGTTTGGAAGAATGTGGACTTTGGAGAAAGGGGGACTTGTGTAAATTGATTTAAGTTCTATCAAAATATCTATGATTCGATCCAACTCTTTGATTTCAATGATCCTAGACCGGGAGGTCGTGCAACCTGAGGAGAAAGAGTCGGTCTGCACCAAGTGGTATTAGAGCCTCAAATTGTGCTCTATGTAAAAGAAGGAAATATTATGATACCATCAACTGGTATCATAGCTTGATTTTTCTTGCAGACAAGAGGAAAAGGAGAGAGGAGACAAAGGATATAGACTGATACCATCAAGTTGTCTCAAAGATTAATTTCATCTGTAGACAACAAGTGAAGGAGGAGATAGAGTGTTGAGGCTCTATAAAATATTGCTTCCAAGTGTGCAATAATCAATAAACAACCAAGTGATCCGAGGACAAGAGAAAATGGCTACTGAAGGGCATAAGAGAGGTTGGGAAGAAGGAAACCAATAGGTAAGTAAAGCGTAGATGGACAAAGAGATCAAGGAGATGAGAAAAGAGCTCGATAGGATAATGTTGAATATGTAGCATGAGGCACAAGTACACTGGAGGTACTAGTGGCCCATGAAGCAAAGAGTGAAGTGGCCTATCCAGAAGTTGTTTTCCAGGAGGAAAAAATAAGTAATGGAAAGGTGGCTGAGGAAAGTTGAAAACCTCATTCCCACGGAGGATAAAGTGGTTCACATCTATGAACTAGAGGTTGGAAGGAACCTAAATGATGAGGAGAAGGGATTATCTAAATATATCACAAAATTCCAGGAGGGTAGAGGAGAAATCCCAATTTTCCAAGTGGGAAAGGGAGAGGAGATGAGACTGTTTGAGAGTCTTAAGAACTCAGTAGGGAGTTCATATCAGCAAGGGGTGCTGACAAAGGAGGATCAGGGGAGTGTAATGAGCATTGGGGGAATCATAATATTACTGCCAACTAGACAAGAAAAGTATGGCATATGTGTTGCAGATGCAACAAAAGTACAACCATATGTGACTGTCATGAATGAGGAGAAGGACAAGACATTATAATATGTCCAAGTAGTAGAAAAATAAGAATATCATTCAACAGAATTGTTCAAAATTTTCAGACAAGATGTTGAAGAGGAGATAACTGTAGAATCTACCCCAACAAAGGAAGAGGAGAATATAGTTAATATTCTCACTCAGTGGGAGAAAGAGTTGGATATGCTGGAGGATTGGTTGAACAATATAGAACTATAAGGAGGTTGTCAAATGATAGTCATGCAGATTGAAGAAGAATGGAAATATGAGGAGAAATTGGAGGAAGATGGAGTTGTAATAGCAGGAGTTACTGAAAAAAGATAAAATATTAGAGGAGATTGTTGAGAAGAAGCTCTGTAAGGATCTTGCAGAACTAGAGTCTGCAGTGAAGTGGAAATTCAAGGCCACAATTGGTGGAGACAACATGGGGGATCAGGGTGATATTCCATTTGAACAATAGGAGGAAGTGCAGCACGACAATCTGCATGAAAGGAGCCATCCATCGAATCAACTGGATAGAATGGTTGAAGAGATCAAAGATATGATGCTAAATTTAGTAGAAGAAGATTTTAGCAGGAGGAGGCAGGTGGACAACTCCAGAGAGACGTTTTGGATCCATGAGGATTTCAACAATGGAGTAGAGGATCTCATGAGAAGGAGCTCATGATTTTCCAAAAACTGGAGTATGATGCAAGAGTATCCTTTCCACCTCATCATGTGCCAACAATGAAACACATCAGCGCGCATTCAAGAAGAAGGAGAGGTGCCAACCTTCTCATTTTTCCTTGAATTAAAAAATTCAATGTAATAAATTGCTTTTAAATGTTGGAAGGATGAGCAGAGTTGAGTCATGCCTTTGTACAGGTTGTAGATAAAGTCTTCTTTAATGGTTGACGGTAGGTTAATCTAGATCCGATTTAGACTATATGTCCATTTACTATAATAAGCCTCAATAGATAGGCATTTTGATGGTGATTAGATAGCACTAGTGTATTTTGGAGGGAAGGATCGACGATCCCCTCTTGGATAAATCATTGTATTGTATGCCCATAAGAGAGTTCTGATAATTATTTTTCTCACTGCTGAAGGTTGATATAAAAATCATTGTAATCCAAGAGGAGAGCTAAGACTCTGTTGTAGTCTGAGCTTGCACATGTTGTAACCAAACATTCAGATGTTAATAAAAAAGAGAATATTTCATTGTTTATGATTTTATGTCTGGTGAATGTTTGTTTTGTGTAACCACTGTGTACTCATTTATGTTGTAGATGTATGATATAGGTTTCCTCTGTAGGGTTAAGATACAATTATCTGTATGTGAGTTTGTTGGGTTGTTCTGGGTTCTTTTAGTCTAATTGCAAGGAGTGTGCGACATAGTATTTAGAACTCTATGAGCCACTAAAAGGAGTGCAGATTTGAATTATTTATTCGCTGAAGATATGAAACCCTGAGCTCATCCTAGTCGTTGGTGTTGGGGAGGGACACGTGGAGTGAGATATGAGGCTCTGGAATAATTGCACTCCGGGAGATTTTAGACAAGGTGGTTGCATAATCGTTGAAGTTTCAAAGTGTTGAAGTAGATCCTATCCATTGGCACAGGAAGGCATGTGAAAATAGATTGATAACTCTAGAGAAGATCTACTATGGAGGAAATGGAGTGAGGTCCTTCAAAAATATCTGAATATGGAGAAGTAGAGAATATATCAGTCGTTCGTTAGTCGGAGACACATGGCGAGAGATCCTGTATCCGAGAGGACCGAGTGCAAAAGGGTGGAAAAACTCCAGAAGAGCCAAGAGCCAAAGCAGATCTAAGTCGTCCAAGCCAAAGGAACATAGGTCGTCATATCCTGCACTCTAGAGAATAGTCACTTCAGAATAAGTGAAGTGTGAAGGCATGAGGATTCGAGAATGATGGAGTCTCGAAGTCATCCTAGTTGTCCATTGGAAAAGGACGCGTAGTGGAAGATCTGCCACTTCGGAGGAAAGTCACTCTGAGAGGAAAGAAGAGTTGGTTGGAGGTAGAACTCCCAAAGGCCAGAGTATCGTGTTGATGGGTCTTAAGTCCCTTGATTCAACAGTAGGAACCAAACCTTCCAATGAGGCCCAATTAGACTCTACAATGTTTAATAGTGGAATGGTTCTCCAGATCTTGCGATCCATCCAATTTATCGATGGGATTTATCTTTTCTTGTGAAATCTCTTCCTTCAGTTTGGACTATCTCTTTTTGTATTTTCTCTTGGGTGGGACCAATATGAGATGTAAGCCAGTATAAACCAACTTGGAAGAAAAATATAATTAAGATTAACTACTGGGGAAGAGGATGAACTTGGGATAACTTGTTGCTCAAGCATGCAGACGAAAATTTTACACCACAGGCCTAGTACTAATACATTAACCATGTGAGCATCCAATTATTGTCTGAGAAACTAATTTCCAGAAAGAAAACACATATGCGATAAGACAATGACAAGCAAAATAATTCACCTACTTAATCATCCATCACATAATAACACCACGATTCATCCTCATCATTAAAGTAAAGAACAACAAAATATTGCACTAGATAACTTGACAATAGATTAAATAGCTCTAACTCATTACAACATCGTTCATGAAACAAGATAGAAAATAGTTCTTCTCCATGTCCAATCACATGCATTTGATGAAAATAACTTTGTCTTTGGTCCATAAGGACTTCTCTATTAATGATAACTTCAAAATAATTCTTAACAACCAAAAAGAAAGAGTTCTTGCAACAACCATCGACCTTTAACTAATTGGTCAATGTTATTATTTATAACATATAATTCAACTAAAAACAACAACTAAGTGTAATTTAAACAAAAGAAAATTTTCCACGTGGCATCCTCTTCTAAAAGTTTCTTTAACAATCAATTCAAGATATCCCTTCGAAAGGGTGACTTTTCTCATACTCCGACCAACTGATAAATAAATCATCCCAAGTTTTGGCCCATGGAAATATGTGTTGCTCCATTGGATTCGCGTAAATTCCTCTAACCTCCACTGCATGCACTCGGTACTTCACTAGACTGGTCTTTAAATGTTGTAGCATAGTCCAAGATCTAATCGGATGTTCCATAAATATTTTCACTTGTCCTGGAATTGTGTCGGTCACCTTCGCAAGCTCTTCGGCCCATATTAAATCTTTCTTGGTATGTGATTCGACTATGTCTCACAAGTCAACTAAGTCGTTGGGGGTGTCGAACTTTGGGAGTCTGATATCCTTCATTGTCTATTGATCTTCGGATTCATCTTCTCTCGGATTTCTTGGCAAGGTTACGGAGTGGATTTTTCTCGATAGTCAGAGGGATCTTTCCTGCCAATCGGAATTAAAATCCTTTAGAAATTTCTTACAAAAAAATACTCAGCAAAATATATGAAAAATGTAAGTGGGAAGAAAACAGACTGATGCATACCTGTAAAGTTTGCTAAGCCTGGTTGTTTGATATTTACGTGTTCTCTGCAACCTTTCGGATTACCTACACTGTACGTGTTAGTGTCACCATTTTCTTCAGTTAGGGTGGGTTATATCCATGCACCATAGCATGCTAGATCAAGTATGGAAAACATGAGAGTCAAAGTCATGCTAGTGGTCGGTTGGCCCTTGGGGTCGGGAAAGGATGTTAGAGACGAACATGTGCCAAAAGTACGAGTAGATTCCAAAAAGATCGGATACATTCATAAGGTTATTCATTAAATGCTTCAGGTCGAGGTAGGTTTCTCAAATATAAGTCGCATTAGCAAGTACATCAACCATCATTAGCTCATTATGGAGGCTGGGAAAATTGAGAGGAATCAAGATAATCGTACCACACATCCTCCGCAATTATTATCGGTTGCATCTCACATGCCTCGGATCATACTGTTGCACAGATGTGACATAGCAATTATTTAAAACATCCTGTTGCTAGGTATTCGATGTCCCCTGACACGTTTCGGCTCGTTGCCCCACTCTGTTATAAATTCTAGATCTTCTGTAAGTGTTCTACTCACCAGCCGAGTTTATGCGCCATTGTTAACTCATATCGTGAGCTCATTTTGACCAAATTCTTTTCTTTGGGCATTTTTCATGTCATCCACGCATAAGGTGGATACGCTGTCGTACCATGGGAACTCCTCAAAACACAAGATGGGGCCTGTGAGTCAACCGAAGCACTAGGCCTGAGACATAAAATGTCCAGGACTCATTCTTATTTGCAGTAGGTGTTCCTGAGGCTTTGAAGGGAGATTCCTACCTTTGCATGGAGATGATGGTATTGCCTCGTGTGGACATCGAAGTGGAAGAAGTTACATCAGAAGGACACAAGTTGGAATTCATGCTTCCACAGCAATAGATATCGTGGCGAAGAGGAAGGCCCATAAAGAATAAATAAGTGGGAGGGGAAAGCCAAATCTCGATTGAGTCACGCGCGTGATCAACCACTGAGGAATTCCTACTGCGCCCTATCTAGCTAGAGCCGGTCTAAACCATAAGTCGAGAAAGCGAGAGACGAATGAGAAGGACATAAGCCTCAGGTTCTAACGTTCGAGCACCTAGTCAACAGCTAGAGCAGGCACAACTTTCCATAGCTGAAATCTACTAGGAAAATAGAGAACAACGACGACAATTGGCAGAAACG
Source organism: Picea engelmannii (assembly GCA_009831015.1). Taxonomy (NCBI): domain Eukaryota; kingdom Viridiplantae; phylum Streptophyta; class Pinopsida; order Pinales; family Pinaceae; genus Picea; species Picea engelmannii. The sequence continues at coordinate 144,244 of ML789964.1, forward strand.
ACCCTTGAGGCATCAACACCACAAGGTCGTGAAGGGAGCACAACCTGGCTCAATAGGAAACTTCAAGAGGCACGGGGTACAATCGTGCAGTTGCGTGAGGTGAAAAGTGTGTCGGAAGAACGAAATATGAAAACACCTCAGGGAGTGCAAAGTATCTGGGAAGAAATTCTGCACAAAAAAGAGGGATGATTGGCGAACTCTTTTTTGCATTCTCAAATGCAAAGTAAAACTTTGATAACTTTCCCTTTTGTAAGGAGAATTTTGTTTTCTCAACGTAACCGGGTTGGTTGACCAAAATGTGTACACAATGTCTACTGTATGTAACCTGATCTTGATGACAATGTAATATATATAAAGTTTCGAAATTTTGATGAATAGGCTCTGGTTATAGCGATTGAATGCATCATTTCCTCTCTTGGCGTGTGTATACTATGTTCTTTATCTACATTTTCTTGTAAGTTAGCCCCGATTTTACACTTAGTGTTGATTCTATTTTATTTGTTTATTTATTAATATCCTTCCACAAAAAACCTCCCACGCCGATTGATTTCATTGTATGGTATCGACGTGGCAGCGCTGACTTGGGATACAAGGTACCAATGACCAGGAACTTAGCTTACGGGTAATGTTTGGGCTCAGGGATTTTATCAAGTCGAGTGCTTTAAGCTAAACTTGGGACTTCTGATGCTGAAAAGGGATTGGAGGTTGTCTTTCGGCAATAAACCTATCGTGCGTCCTCCTTGTAAGTTAACATCCCCGAAAAGTCCCCTTTACAAAAAACGTTTCGAAAGTCAGTGATCGGTGATATCACTTCATTCTTTATGAGCACTTAATCTCTTAGTCTTTCGCCGATGTCGAAGGGATCAGTCATCGGAGATATCCTCGATGATGCTTGTCACGAAATAAGGCATCCATGTGCCAATGCCAACGAATATCGTTACTCAACAACCTTGGTTCTCTCAAGTGATTTTCCCTTATCTTCAATTATTTATGATGCCCAATTTTTTAGCGTGTCGGGGAAAGGTTTCGACTGTTAATTCTCTAATTAAATATTAGTCTTTTAAGTTATGGAGATTTTCACATGCTCAAGAAAACTTTTAAAGACTAAAATGAGATTGGAAATGGTAAGAAAATGCAACATTTTCCACAATGACGACGCATCAAAAGTGAAAAAGATCAAGTGGTACCCAAAAAAGTAAAATTTGACGTAGGATTTTTAGGGTGTGTTGAGTGCTCAATAAATGGCGACTTACTGGGAGATATCAAAATATTTTTTCTTCCTTCAGGCTCGGCTGATACAAAAGATGGTGGAGAACTTTACTTGTTTTTAAATCAGAGCCTCTTTTACCTTTGCAATTTGAAATTATCCGGTTAATGCTTCCAAGTGTCCCTGTGGGGTTTTTAACCTTTATTCCTCTTTCGTTTCTTGTAACCCTGAATCATGACCCTTTTTGAAAAAGTCTAGTAAATCATTCACTGGCATGGAGCCTTTAGTTACCTCTACCCACTTGCTTTGGTGTTTCTCCGCTTCCAACGAGTGTCCATAGCCCCGATGGAGTCACCCCGACATCATAGACCTTGCTCCGCTTCCAACGAGCATCCATATCCCTGGTGGAGATATATGGATACCCTCTCCTACTGTTCACTCTTTTGATAATATCAACTTTATTCCGACATGATGCCCTCAGTGAGTGGGAGAGGATGATGTCTGTTTATTTTGCAAAGTGAGGTGGTTAAGGTGAATTCTTTTCTAGCTTTGCATTCAGGGTTCATATAGTCCTTTACATCTTTCCTACTTTACCTTAAGGTTTTATCAGGCCACTAAGTAGACATTTCTAAAATTCCTCCAAAGTTGTTCATTTATGTAGGTTAGATAGAGGACCCCTCAAAACACCCGCAAGTTCCTTGGTGCTTCTTGCGTTGTATGTGAGTGATGAGTTCAAAATAGAGTTTGATATGTCGCATGATTTAAGGTCAACCATTTTATTGCTAAAAACAACTTTCAAAAGTGAAGAAATACAGAAAGCAAAAGAAAACAACAAAAAATGTATTTCGCAATCATGAAAACACTCATACAAAACATTTTATTGTTTATTTATTTTTGTTCATTATTTATTATTGGAAATATTGTTTGAGGACTTGGCCATTTACTGGGAGTGTGTCAAGCTCCCCCCTTAGATTTTGTAACCGATAAGCTCCTTCCCCAATCTTCTCAGCCACCTGGAAAGGTCCAAGCAACAGATTTTGAAACTTAGAATGCCTCCCTTTTGGCTCATTGGCTCTGTCCCATTTTAGGACTAAGTCTCCTACTTAAAAAAAATTCTCTTTAGCCTTATGTTTATCAAACCATCTTTTCACTAGATGTTGGTGAGATAGAAATTTTGACTTAGCCTTTTCTCTCTCTTCTTCTAACATGAGAAAAGTATCAATTCTTTGTTGTATGACTGATGAGGGTTCCCCACTGGAATATTGGGATAGTTGAAGAGATGGAAGATAAATCCCATTTGGGAGAATGGATTCCTGCTCGTAAACCAGAAAGTACAGGGAATTTCCTATGGCTTCCTTGGATGTGGCCCTATCGGTCCATAGAGCGTTATGGAGTAGATTATGCCAATTCCCTTGGTTATCTGCAATCGTCTTTTTAAATATTCTCACTAGGTTATTATTGGTCGATTCTGCCACCCCATTTCCCTGTGGATAATAATTTGCAGAGTACCTAATTATGATTTCTTTGTATAGAGAAAACTCTGTCAATAGAGTGGAAGAAAAATAAGTTGTATTATCAAAAACTAGAACAGAAGGGACACCAAACCTTGTGATCAGTTGTTGTTCTATGAATTGGATCACAAGCTTCTTGTTTACATGAGTCAAAGGGATGTCCTCTTCCTACTTTGTGAAATAATAGGTGGAAGTAAGTACATACTTGTGTTATTTCGAGGAACTGGGTGTAATTTATCCTATGATATCCAACCCCCATTGCTCAAAAGGCCCAGAGACAATCATTGGTTGGAGTGGGAGTGCTTCTCTCTTCTCCCTCCCAACGCTTATTTGACAAGTTTTACAGTTCCTAGCGTAGGTTTGAGTGTCTTTGAACAAGGTGGGCCAATAATAGCCACCTCACAGTAACTTATGAGCGGTGGTGTTTCCTGCGAAATGTCCACCGGTAGGGTCATCATGGAGATCCTTCAGAACTTTGTCTGCATCTTCATGTTCGAGACATATTAAGAGTACCCCATGACAATTAATCCAAAAGAGTACTAAATTTATGAGGAGATATTGTGAAGACTTTAACCTGAGAGCTCTCCTTTCCCTAGGGTTGAGATTTTTTGGACAAGTCCCATGGGGTAGGAGATAAGTTAAATTCTCATACCAAGACTCTGGCCCTGGGGAAATGTATGAAGCTTCACCACACCATAATTCCATTTCCTTCTCCCATCCAAAATCTTCATTTACTTGGTCCTGGGATTCAACTACGAGTTTTCACAACCCGTTCCCTTTAACTAGTTTTGCAGGCTTTATATCTAGATCAAATTCTTGGACAACTGCCATATAGTTCCATCTTATTTCCCCCATATTTTGTTGAGTAAACAAGGATCGGACCACAGGGTGAGGCATAATCACTTTGGTGTGGTTCTTGAGGATGTAAGACATGAAATGATTTACTTCCTTATATACCGCATAGGCATATTTATCAACAGAAGGATAATTAAGTTCGGTTCCATAGATATTTGTTCTCATGAATGACACCGGAGCCTTGTTTTTGTCATCATCCTTCTGAGTCAATACTGCAGCTAATGACTAGTCGGAGGTGAAATTATAGAGGAAGTAATACCTATTGAAAATGAGACTTCGAAACACGGCGGCCTGGGATATAACCATTTTAATATTGTTGAAAGAATCCTTTCGCTCATAATCCCACATAAATTTGACATCTTTGTGAATCATATTTTTTAACGGTTTGATATTTTCTGCGAAATCGAGAGTGAATTTCCTCATGAAATTGATTTTCTCGAAAAAAGACTGCATAGCTTTCTTGTTGTGAGGCAACGAGAGTTGAGCTATGGCCTTAATCCTTTCTGGGTCTATGCGAATGCCTGCTTTAGATATAATGTGGCCTAACATCTTACCTTCCTCAACACCAAAAACAATTTTCTTGGGATTTAAGGATATATCGTATCTCCTACACCTTTCAAAAATTTGAGTTAAGTGTTGGATGTGCTCTTCTCTATTCTTTGAATACACAGTTACGTCATCTAGATACACTACCACACACTACTTGATTAGTCCTCGAAACGCTACATCCATTTCCCTTTGGAAGGTTTCCTTGACATTGATTAACCCAAAGGGCATGCATTTATAACCGAAGGTTCCCCACTTAGTTCAGAAGGTAGTTTTCAAATGATCTTCCTCTGAAACTAGGACTTGGTTGTAACTTGAGAAACCATCCGGTAGAGAGAAAATCTATGAGCCAGACATGGTCTACAATAGTTGATTCATTGGAGGGACCAGGTAGTTTTCCTTTTCTGAAGCTCTATTGAGGTTCCTAAAATCCACGCATTAGAAAATTTCTCTAGACTTTTTTCTCACAAGAGACAGATTTTCTACGCACGCAGAATGCCTAACCTGGAAGATGATATTGGCATCTAAATTTTTCTTTAATTCCTTAGACATGAGAGGTTTCAGGGATGGGTGATACTTTCATAGATTCTTTTGGAAGGGTTTCACCTCAGGTTTTAATGGTATAGTGTGTTGAATGATACTTGTCATAAGTTTTCAGATCTTGGTAGGACCACGCGAAGACATCTTGATATTGTCTGAATAGTTTGAGATAAGCCTTTATTACCTCTTTAGATATAGTCTTGCCGAGATTCACATTATTTGGGTTTTCTGAGGTTCTGAGATTTATAGTTTCATGCAGGGGACAAGAGCTACCAGTCTTTGTGTTTTTAGGCCCCCTAAATCAATCTTTCGGGTCAAACATATTTTCAAAATTAGCTATCCCTTTCAATATGGTGTGATATTTTGATCTGTCAATACGTTGGCCTATCCGAGGATCCATTTCTGTTGATTTCTCCTAGAATACTTCATCGTCGATGGCCAAATCTATGAAATTGTCTTGGTTAGTTAGGAAGTTTATGATCTGTTCATCTCCATCAAAGACTTTCCAATTGGAAATGTTGTTAGGCATCGATGGTTTGTAGAGTAGTTCCACAGTGAATCATGAGGCTTCATAATCTTCCAGAGGTGATAGCCTTGAAGTAGTTATGGCCAGGGAATCACCAAGGATATTCTTTTCTCTAGGGATCGTGGTGATATTGAAAGATTCAAAATTCTCTATTAACCTATGTACTTCTTGCTGATAATTATTTAGGTGCGTGGAATTGCAATGTATAGTATTCATTAAATGTCTAACGATAATCTTTGAGTCTCTGAAAAATTTCAATTCTTTGGCGTTTAAGTCTATGTCTTTCTTTAACCCTTGTACTAGATCTTCATACTCAACAGTGTTATGGGTGCATTCGAATTCTAGTCTATAGGACAGGAAATGATGTTTACCTTTTGGATCAATGAAGATGCACCTTGTTCGTGATCTTTCCTACGATTTAGATCCATCAAAGTATATGGTCCAAATTTGGGAATGACAATCTCCCTTTCCCTCTTTCTTATTAATTTCTTTCTCCCCTATCTTTTGTTCTGTAATATCTAGCACATGGTCTTGAAAGAAGAGGGTGTCTTCTATTGGTATTGGAAACTTTTCTTGAAAAATTTCAGAGTTTTGAGTGAGAGGCACATCAGATAAGAGAGGAGAAAAGTTCTCGAAGTGGGAATCGCAGGAATAATTGCCCAGGACGGGGAAATATATGGATGAGGTTTCGTTCAGGGTTTCTAGATTAGTGACTGTATGTTTCAGGTATCTCTCCCTATCAATTCTCATCATATTCTTGTATCCCTTCCATGGTAGCCAAAGGTGTGCCCACTCTTTACTAAAGTACTCGTTTATCTTCTTAGACCAATCTTGACTTAGTAATAACCCATAAGCCTCTGGGATGTCTACTACAATGATGCCAATCACTTGCACAAACTTAGGATGTGTCGCTATCCTGATTATTACATCTCTGAGTTCCCCCATGACTTTGAACTGGGTTCTGTCTAGTTGTATCACATGTTTATTGCTCTTGAGAGGAACGACATTTAATTTTTTGCAAATAGACAAGGGAATAATGTTGGAAGATGCTCCCAAATCTACCAAATAATTATGGAGGTTCCTATTAAAGACTTTAAACGTTAAGAGAAATGGTGGGACAAAAGGTTTTCCCTTCTTATCTTCTAAGAAGGTATTCAAAGTTGGTTTATTTACTAGATCTGTGGAAGTTAGATTTTTTTTCTACTCATTGCTTGTCGTAGGGTTTTCTACTGATTTCAACGCTTGCAGTAGGAAATCATTTTGCTGAGGGATTCTACATATGTCCATAACTAATATATTAGCCTTCAAATTCTTCAGATCTTTAACTACGTTGTACTCCATTTTGGGTGATTTTCACGTATGGGTGCTTTTCACGTATGGGTGCTAATAGGGTTCTTACGAAGATAAAAAGGTGCTTTTGGGTGATCAAGAGTTGACCTTTCCCCTGACGTTTGAGTGGTAGTAAGATCCTTTGAGACATGAGGACCTTTAATTCTAGTTTTCACAACCGAGATCTCTGAGGTTGGTTCTTTAATCTGAAATAGGTCGTCGAAAGGCATAATTAGGTCAAGATCCCATATCAACATGGTTGTACCTTCTGGTGGGTCAATCTCTTCCTGGTCAACAACATTCATAACCGAGTTGTTTGGTTTTTCAGTTAGAGAAACCTCATCTAAAAACCGGTTGGCCATCAAATTCATGATATACACCCATTGAGGGAAGTATCATTCAGAGTGTTTTTCCTGGTGATAAGTAAAAATATATTCAGATGTGACATTCCCTAAATCGATATTCAAGTTAGCTGCGGGAGGTTCAATGACTTTGAATGACGGATTCCTTTTAAAGAAAGGCTTATAAGGCCTTTTGCCTTGGTTTCCTTCCCTTTCATTTATCTTCATGTCTATGATCTCATTTGATAATTTCTTAACCATGCGTTGTAGATCTTCTATGTCTCCATTACCCTTGTCGGAAGTCTGTTCTTCTTGTTTCCCTGGCGGTCTAGTCAAAAGTAGTCCTTTCTTCGAAGGAGTTTGATTTTATTTCTTAACTAAAGAGACTTGGCCTTCTTTACACCCTTTCATCTGGAATTCTATTGTTTTAGCTTCTTCAAAATTCTCAGCTAAGTTGTGCTTGACAACCCTCCTCACAAACATGGAAATAGAACCTAGGAGCGCATTAGTGTACACTTCGATTTGCAAATCCTTAGTTGGTTTGGCTTCAGAATAGAATTTGTTTAAGATGGTCCTGAACCTTTGATTGAAATATTTAACCTTCTCTTTCGAAATCATGGTGGCAGTGAACAACTCAGCCATCAGAGCTCCCATAGTAGTCTCTTCTACAAATTTATCTAGAAAATCTTTTTGAAACTTTGTCCAACTAGTTATGGATCCTATAGGTAAGTTAAAATACTATGTAGAGGTTGAGTTCTCAAATGTTTAGGGGAAAGTCCTGAAAATTATGTCTTCATGCTGGACGTTCATAAGCATGATCTCTAGTATAAATTTCTTAATATGATCTTCAGGCAATCCTGAGGTTTCAGGATCAAACTTAGGAAGCAACTTCTTTGGATGTCGTGGAAGGTTATGGATTGGTATCAGGAGGGCCAAAGCGTCTCTGGCCAAACAGGTTTGATTGTTCATAGTTGGGTTACCCCTTTCTTCATTATGGTCATTGTTGCCTTCCATATCTTCAGACTCTGAGTTAAACTCCTCCTCTTCCGAAAAATTGTCTGGTTCAGAGACGTCACCGACTAGCATTTTAGGTATCATACCAAGATGATCTTGGATTTCGGTGATTTCGAAGTCTATTAAGTCTTCTACCGAGTGAATGAAAATCTCATTGGGAGTACTAACCACTGGTTTGCTTTGTTTTTTTCTTCGAGGGAGTATCGGAGCTAAGGACAACGTATCGATCTGTCGGGCATATTCTCTTGCGATTCTTCTGAATTGATTTACTTCCTCGTGAGGAAGAGCGTAAGTTTTTTCAGGGTGAAAAGATTCTTCCTCAGGCTGGGGTGAGTTACTCGTTCTAGGAGTACTCAACGTGTATGGTTTGTCTTGGGAATGACTAGCCATGCATCTGGGTTGTTTTGAATCTATAGGATGTTTTCAATACTATGTAAAATATATATTTAGCCATTCATTCTCAGGCCCTCTTTCTAACGCCCATTCTGTTGATGGTTTCTAAGTCACTTGATTCAACAACAGGGACCAAACCCATCACCGAGGCCCAATTAGACTCTAAAACGTTTAATAGTGGAATGGTTCTCCAGATCTTGCGATCTAACCAATTTATCAATGGGATTTATGTTTTATTGTGAAATCTCTTCCTTCAGTTCAGACTATCTCTTTTTTTATTTTCTCTTGGGTGGGACCGATATGAGATGTAAGCCGGTATAAACAAACTTAGCAGAAAAATAGAATTAAGCTTAACTACTGGGGAAGAGGCTGAACTTGGGATAGCCCGCTGCTCAAGCATGTAGATGACAGTTTTACACTATAGGCATAGTACTAATACATTAACCATGTCAGCATCCAATTACTATCCGAGAAACTAATTACCAGAAAGAAAACACATATGCGATAAGATAATGGAAAGAAAAATAATTCACCTACTTAATCATCCATCACATAGTAACACCATGATTCATCCTCATCTTTAAAGTAAATAACAACAAAATATTTCACCAGATAACTTGACAATAGATTAAATAGATCTTACTCATTACAACATTGTTCATGAAATGAGATAGGAAATAGTTTTTCTCCACGTCCAATCACATGCATTTGATGAAAATAACTTTGTCTCTGGTCCATAATGACTTCTCTATTAACGGTAGCTTCAAAATAATTCTTAACAACCAGAAAGAAAGACTTCTTGCAACAACCACCAACCTTTAACTAATTGGTCGATGTTCTTATTTATAACATAAAATTCAACTGAAAATAATGGATAAGTGTAGTTTAAACGAAACAAAATTTTCCATGTGGTGTCCTCTTCTAACAGTTTATTTAATAGTCAACTCAAGATATACCTTCAAATGGGTGAATTTTCTCATACTCCGACCAACTAATAAACAACTCATCACAAGTTTGGGCCCATGGAAATCTGTGCTTCTCCATCAGATCCATGTAAATTCCTCTGACCTCCACCGCATGTGCTCGGTACTTCACTAGACTGGTGTTTAACTGTTGTATAACAGTTCGATCTCTAATTGGATGTTCCATAAATATTTGCACTTGTTCTAGCATTGTGTCAGTCACCTTCGTGAGATCTTCGGACCATAATAAATCTGTCTTGGTATGTGATTCAACTATATCGCACAAGTCGACGAAGTCATCGGGGTGACGAAATCTGGGAGTCCGATTTCCTTCATTGCATGTTGATATTTAGATTCAGTTTCTCTTGGATTTCTTGGAGAGGTTACATAGAATATTGTTATCGATAGTCGGAGGGATCTTTCCTACTAATCAAAATTAAAATCGTTTAGAAATTTCTTACAGAAGAATACTTGACAAAATATATGAAAAACGTAAGCGGGAATAAAACAGACCAATGCATACCTATAAAGTTCATTAATCCTGGTTGTTTGAAAATTATGTGTTCTATGAAACCTTTCATATTACTTGCACCATCCCTATTAGAGCCATCATTTTATTCATTTAGGGTGGGTTATATCTGCATGCCATAGCATGCTATAAAAGGTATGAAAAACATGATAGTCAAAGTCACACCAGTGGTTGGTTGGCCCTTAGGGCTGGAAAATGATTTCAAAGCCGAACATGTGCCAAAAGTACGAGTAGGTTCCAAAAATATCGGATACTATCATAAGGCGAGTCGCTAAATGCCTTAAGTCGAGGCAGGTTTCTCAAACAGAAGTCGCATTATCAAGTGCATCAACCATCATTAGCTCATTATGGAGGCTGGGGAAATTGAGAGGAATCGAGATAATCGTACCAAACATCCTCCACAATTCCTATCAGTTTCATATCATACGCCTCGGAGCATACCGTCACAAGGTATTTAGTGTCCCCTGGCATGCTTCATCTCACTGCCCCGCTTCATTATAAATTATAGATGTTATGTAAGTGTTCTACTCAACAGCTGAGCTTGTGCACCATTGGTAACTTGTCTTGTGAGCTCACTTCGAACAAATTATTTTCTTTAGGAATTTGTCAAGTCAACCATGCATAAGGTGGATACGATGTCGCACCATGGGAACTCCTCAAAACACAATATGGGGCCTGTGAGGTAGCTGAAGTGCTAGGCCTGAGCCACAAAATGCCTGAGACTCATTCTTATTTGCAATGGGTGTTCCCGAGGCTTCAAAGGGATATTCCCACCTTTGCGCAGAGATGATGGTATCACCCCATGAGAATGCCAAAGTGGAAGAAGTTACACCAAAAGGACATAAGTTGGAAGTCACGCTTCCTAGGGAATAGATACCACAGAGGAGAGGAAGGCCCAAGAAGAATAAAGAACTAGGAGGGGAAATCCAAATCCTGATTGAGTCACGCACGTGATTAGCCGCTGAGGAATTCCCGATGAATGCTATCTCGCCATAGCTGATCAAAACCATAAGTCAAGGAAGCGAGAGTTGAATGAGAAGGACATAAGCCTCGAGTTATAACATTTGAGCATCTAGTCAATAGCTAGAGTAGGGAAAATAGAGAACTACGACGACATTCGACGAAAATTAACCTTGACGTGTCAACACCACAAAGTTGTGCAGGGACTGTAACCTAGCTCAAGAGGAAACATCGAGAGGTGTAGGATATGATATTGCAGCTGCTCCAGGTGCAAAGAGTGTCAAAAGAACAAAAGATGAAAACACCTCAGGGAGAGTGAAGTAGTCGGGAAGAAAGTCCATGCGCAGAAGAGGCATGATTAACGAACTCTTTTTTGCATTCTCAGACACGACGTGGAACTTTGATAATTTTCCCTTTTGTAAGGAGAATTTCATTTTCTTAATGTAGTCGGGTTGGTTGACCAAAAGGTGTAGAAAGTGTCTATTGTATGTAACCTGACCTTGATGACAATATAATATATATAAAGTCGTGAAATTTTGATGAATGGGCTCTGTTTATAGCGATTGAATGCATCCTTTCCTCTCTTGGCGTGTGTATACTATGTTCTTTGTCTACATTTTCTTGTAAGTTAGCCCTGATTTTATAGTTAGTGTTGCTTCAATTTGCCTTGTTTCCTTATTAATATCCTTCTACAAAAAACCTCCGACGCCGATTGATTTCATTGTATGGTACCGACGTGGCACCACTAACTCGGGATACAGGGTACCATTGACCGAGAACTTAGCTTACGGGTAATGGTCGGTCTCAGGGCTTTTCTCAAGTCGAGCGCTTAAAGAGAAACTTGGGACTGCCAATGCCGAAAATTTATTGGAGGTTGGGTTTCAGAAATAAACCTATTGTGTGTCTTCCCTGTAAGTTAACATACCCAAAAAATAACTGATACTGAAAACATTTCGGAAGTCGGCGATCGATGATATCACTTCATTCTTCATGAGCGCTTACTCTCTTAGTCTTTCACCGATGTCGAACGGATCGGTCATCAGAGATATCCTTGATGATGCTTGTCACAAAAGAAGTCTTCCATCTGCTGATGTCAATGAAGATCGGTACTTGACGACCTTGGTTCTCTCGAGTGATTTTTCCTTATATTCAATTCTTTCTGATGCCGAAGTTTTTAGCGCATCGGGGAAAGGTTTTGATCGTTAATTCTCTTGTTAATTATTAGTCTTTTATGTTATGGCGATTTTCACATGCTCAAGCAAACTTTTAAAGACTAAAATGAGATTGTAAATGGTAAGCAAACACAACATTTTCCACAACGAAGAAGAATCAAACAGTGCAAAAGATCAAGTGGTACCCAAAAAAGTAAAATTTGACATAGGGTTTTTAGGGTGTGTTGAGTGCTCAACACGTAAGAGTTCATTTGAGTCGTCTGTCAGCAGAGTATAGGTTTCAACAGATCCTTCATTTCGGAGGATAACAGCTTCATAGAAAGTGGGTTCACATGGATTGAGAACTCCCGAAGGCGGAAGCACCAAATTCGATCATGACCGTTGAATAGAGGAGGATGTGTGTCAAAGGATCTGACAGTCCGGAAAGATTTCACTACAGAGGTTTGGATGTGCGAAGACCCGGGAACTATCGAAGACCAGAGTTTCGAGATGAATCAAAGTTGTTAATTTTCTGAGGAAACGTGGCATCAGATTGTGAACTTCGGAGATTTTCCACTACGGAGGTTTTGTGGAGAGGTGTTTTAGATTTTTCCGAAGCCCGAAGAAATTAGGGTCGTTGATCTGTGCAAGGAACAAGGACCATTGATCCTACTTCTGTGGTTTCATAGGATTGTACCTCTGGGATAATTGGTCACAGTGTGAGGTAAGAACGTTGTTGGGTCGCCAAAGTACCATATTTTTACCACACTTTCACTTCACTTTCACTTCACTTTTAACCATATTTCCCTTTCCCATACCCTTACATTAAACCATTTTCATGATTTCATGGGTTTTAGACATTTTATTTTCCAATGCATCTATTTTAGTGTTTGAGTGAATTTATGATTAAATATTGGAAAAATAACATGTTTACACTTATATATGAAAGTGGGATGAGTTTCATGATGTTTACAGGTGTATTTGAAGACTCCAACCAAGTCAAATTTGACCATCAAGCCTCAAATTCTAATTTTCTCTTCAAGCCTTTGAAGATTTGATGAAGATTTGGAGATCTACTCAAGTATCTTGGATGGAGATTAATCATGAAATATAGATTTGTGAGAGGATTTGTAGAGATATCACTTGATAGGTGTGAGCACATGGTTGTAACCAAATGAGACATTTGTGGATCTAGGAGAGATTTGTGGATCTAAGTTTTCTTAAATTTTTGTATAAATAGGAGTGCCTCCTCCATTTCAAAGGGGGGACTCCTGGAGAATTGTGTACAACTTATGATGGAATAAGAGTCAAGCTTTCTTTTCACGTCAATTTCCATTCTCTAGTTTATATTTAGAATGATTTATTTTGCGTGTTACCTTTTTCTTGGGACAATTGAGCTCACTCCAAATAGATCATAGTAGCATTTTCTTCTTGTTCTAATGCTTTGAATAGGTTTATATGATTTATTGTTTTTATTAGAATTATTTGATGATTTTGATTGTTGATAGGTTATTTGAAAAATTATGAGAAGACCCCCTCTAAGGGAGCTAGTGTTTTCATTCCTACAACAACTAAGCCTTTTTAAGTGTATTTATTTTTAATGCATGAGTGTTTACTTGATGGTCTTGATTGTTGATAGGTTTTCTGAAACATCATGAGTGGACCTCCTGTAAGGGAGATAGTGTTTTCTTGCCTACAACAACTGAGTCTTATTTAGTGGAATGAAAGATTTAGTATTTGATTGAATTTTCTTAGATTAGAGTTACATGCCTACTACTGCATATATTTTTCTGGCATCATCACAAACTTACGAGCATCCCTAGTTGATAAATAAGTGAAAGCAATTTAAGAAATTGAATTTCCCTACAAACGTTCGGATCCCAAAGCTCCGAAACACCCTTTGAGTAGGCACTCAGTTACAACCTGAGGTCATGTGAAGAAAGAGGGGCCTAGCAAAATAAGTTAGCGCTTATTGTTCAAATTATTCAAAAGGGGCCAGGAGAGAGCCCACGGGTTTGGAAGAACCTGCACTTTGGAGAAAGGGGGACCTCTGTACATTGATTTAGGGTCTATCAGAGGCCCTATGAGTTGATCTAACTCTTTGATTTGAATGATCCTATACCGAGAGGTCACACAGCCCTAGGAGAAAGAGGGGGTCTGAATTAGTATTGATATTGATCCAACGAAGGTAGAGGCTATTATGGAATGGCATGTGTCGACGAACATCACAGAAGTACATAGCTTCATGGGTTTAGAGGGATAGTATCGACGATTCATCGAGGGTTTTTCAAGGATATAAAATCCGATTATGGAATTGCAGAAGAAGGAAAAGAAGTTTGTGTGGACCGAGAAATGTCCAAAAGCATTTCGAAGGATTAAGGAGATGTTGACGACAACCCTGATACTAAAAGTCCTTGACATGGATGAGGACTTCTTGGTATGCAATGATGCATCCAAGGAAGGCTTAGGTAGAGTTTTATTGCAATAGGGTTGAGTGATCGCTTACATCTCGAGAAAGTTAAGAAAGCATGAGGAGAACTACGCGACACATGATATGGATTTGCTAGCCATTTTGTATGCCTTGAGAGTTTGGAGAGACTACTTGATTGGATGAAAATTCAAACTAAAAATGGACCACTGTGGTTTACAATTTGTTTTTACACAAAGCGACTTAAATGCATGACAAAGCCATTGGTTGGAACTGCTTAGCGAGTACGATTTCGAGATTACCTATATAAAAGGAACAATGAACGAAGTGGCTGATGTGTTGAGTTGAAGACCATGCATATTTTTTGTGATACATATTCAGATGAGTCTACGTGAAAATATTCTAACTTTACAGTGTGACGATGACTGGAATAAAGAGGTTAAGGAATTTATCGGATAAAACACCATGCTGGTACCAAAATTTTAGGAATTTACTATGGAAAACAACGAATTAATGATATATAATAAATGGATTTACGGACCTCCCAATGACGAGATGAGAAGTTTGATCTTAAAATAAGCTCATAGAAAAATGTACATGTCTCATTCAAGAGTCACGAAGATGATGCAAGACCTTAAACGCTTATTCTTCTAGAAAAGAATGAAGTTAGACATAGTCAACTATGTGGCAAAATGTCTAGAATGTCAGCAAGTGAAGGCTGGACATATAAATCTAGAAGGATTACTACAACCACACACTATTTTAGAGTCGAAATGGGAGGTCATTTCGATGGATTTCATTATTGGATTTTCTATAACGACAAGGAGGCATGACTCGATTTTTGTGTGATCCAGGGGATCAAATTTTTGCTCAAAATTCAAAGTGCTCAGAATCACCTCAAATCAAATGGGAGCGTAGGCCTCATTGTCACGAACCCGACGCAACTCGTTTGGGTTCAAACGGATCTCGGGAGAGAGAGATATCGCATTCTGTTCAAAACGACAAATAGACAAAAAAAAGGGATGTTGACTGTACAGTCTATACAGTCCGTACGGATGCTAACGTGGCAGAATGTATGACACGTGGCAGGCAGTTGTGTGGACAGTTGGCATATGACGTGGTTTTTTTGCAACGAATGGGATGGAGACACGTGGCCTAATCAATGGCCGCCACGTGTCACCTATATATTGGTTTAAAATTTATTTGGAGTCCACTAGAATCGACCCCGTGACCTCCACCCGTGTGCAAAGATTTGGCAAAGACCACGAACCAACATGCCACCATAGTGTTTCTTAACACTATATGGTGCGGAATATATTTGAGTTCAAATGTTGTAAAGTTTGGGCGGGGGTCACGTTGGGGCCTAGCCCCAGCCCGTGGTTATGTTGTTATGTAATATGGCCATTGTTTAAACCTTTGCGCGCACATTCAAACTTTAACCCCGGTCGTATTCCTTGTAATATGACCACGGGCGCGCACTGTGTTTTAACATAACCCTTTTTTAAAATGAGCCTGGTCACATGTGTTGTGCATAGAACCACCGACGCGCCCGACCGTTATCCTTTGGTTTGGACTCGGCCCTTTTTTATATGCGCGCGAGGTCATATGGTGGCTATGTGCCCCTGGGCCTTAGACGGTTAAGGGCCAATGCGTAACCGTTCTATAGTTGTACCGGTTGTGCGGTTGCACCCGGTGCTAATTTTTAACGCATAAAAGTGCGTGGGGGCTAGGTTAAGGGAACAATGATGCATTTTGGTGATCCAGAGACAACAAGTTTGAAGGGGAACTTCTAGGAAGCCTTTTTTCTTCAATTTTTGGCCAAACGAGGTGCCGAAAAAGCCCAGCTAAGGGTTTTTGGATGTTCTGAAGCCATTGGATCTGTCTATTTGGCATTTTGAGCATTGCAAATCAAATATTTGAGCACTTTGAGCAAATAATACAAAAGATCCATTGGAAGCTGGACCAGGAGATGTAGCCCAAGAGAGGGGTGAACTCCTTTATCATTTGCTGTGTTATATGTTTTATGTTCACTATTTATCATTGTTGTTTATATGCATCTTGAATGAGTAATTTCTATAAAAGTTTTGTTGCAAAATTGATCCATTTGCATTTTAACACATGAATTAAATCTTGCAAAGAATTTCAAGAATACAAGTCTTCTTCATTTTTAGATCATCGTGGTAGTTGACTCTCTGATGAAGAGTGCTCATTATATCCTTATGCCTACGATGTATCACACACTAGACATAGCTAGAGTGATCATCAGCGAAATTGTGAGATTGCATGGTGTTCCTAAGAGGATCATATCTTATCGAGGATCAGTACTTACAGGACGATTTTGGACTAGTTTGCAATAGGCCTTGGGAACCCAACTTAACTTTAGTACTGCATATTACCCAAAGATAGAAATAACGAACCAAATATTGGAGGACATGTTGTGTATGTACGTGATGGACCAACAAAATCATTGGGAAGAGTTCTTGCCACTGGTATAATTTGCATACAACAATAGTTATCAAAGAACCAATAAGATGGTACCTTTTGAGTTTCTTTATGGGTGACCGTATCGAATGCCTCTGAATTGGGATTGTCTTGAGGATAGGGTCCTGGTAGGACCATAAGAGATCCAAGAAATGGAAGAGAAAATGTAAACAATAAGACAAATGATCAAGGAAGTGAAGGATAAACAAAAGAGTTATGCCGATGCGCATCGTGTTGACCATAGTTATGAAGTTGGCGATCAAGTCTTCTTGCGAGTGAAACCAAACAAGATTTCGATTAAGTTTGGAAAGGGTGATAAAATCTCTCTTAGGTTCATGGGACCTTTTGAGGTTGTGGAAAGGAAGGGGCCCATGGCCTATCGACTATCCTTGTCTGATTCTTTGAGGCATATGCACGATGTTTTTCACGTATCTGTTTTGAGACATTATTTTAGTGATCCTACACATGTGATTAACATGAGTTCTTTGCAGGTATCGGATGAGGGTGCGCTCAGGGTGAAGCCAATCCACATTTTGGAACAGTCGATTAGGTCAAGGTCTAGTGGGACAATTATAGTCTACACTCAGCTACCTAGGAGGACGCATATGATATTGGTTAGTCCTTTTCGTTTTTGTTTGATAGCTATACATTTAGATATTGTCAGATACTTTATTTATGCATTTCTATACTGTGAAACTTTGGGACAAAGTTTCAAACAAGAGGGGGTGTATGTAACATCCTGCTCTTGCGTGCACATGATGTGACTTATTCTTTGAGGCACATTCGTGCAAGTGATTTGGTTCATTATATGATTGACTGCTTCGCTTATGGATTTTGATGATGAGATTGTGATTTATGATGTTATGTTATGTTATTATGTATATACAGGTGTTATTGACTGGTTTGTCCTGAGTGTGTAGGAATCTTGAGAGATTGAGGATGCCGATGGCATCAATGGACCTCCTTGGACTCCAGATCAGGTCAGGGAGTGGATTGTATATGGTTTTAATATTTATGCTATTGCATATGTGACATATGAATGGGTATATTAAGATGTTGTTTATGGATCGCTGACATGTTTCATTGATAGATGGAGGTTGAAGATTTATTTCTCATCATAATCACATTTGGACTAAAAGGGTCATGCATGAAAACTAGAGATATTGAGGGAGAGGTGTGGTAGCAGCCCTGCCACAACCTACTATCACTCCTACTATGGCTCGAACTGTAGGCTAACGATTACCTAGTTCGAGAGATCCACGATGTCGTGAGGGAAGACTGAGACAGTCGGTCATCAATATTCTTATGGGAGAACAATAAGGAAGGGTCCTTATTTCTTAGAGGCCCTTAGTCCTCCACAAGGTCGCATGATAGAGTATTGACTCCAAGGGTTGGATGTCTACCAAAATTAGTCAAAAAGGTGAGTGACACCCTTGGAGCACATAGTGCGTCTTGAAGAGAATGTTGTGGTTTTTAACACTGGTGAGTCAATGAACCTAGGTACCTAGAAAACAATATCTCATTTTGATCTGGTCATCCTTAAAATAAATGTTGCATGAGTAAAGTTTAATAATAATAAATTTTCCCTTAAAATAATTTTGCTAATCCTAGTTGAAATTAGAGCATAGGTCTAATTGGGGTATAAGGACTAAAACTAATTAATCAATCAATAAAGGGGGGATGAAGAAAAATCAAATTTAAAATTAAAGGAGAAATAATTTATCCAAGAAAAAATTAATTGTTGGCTATGTCCAAAACTTCCTAATTTAGAACTTAGACCAAAAAGGGGAAACTTAAATACAAAAGAAATGTGGAACATAGAAGGGAATCTAGTGTAGAGAAATTTCCAAATTCAAACTCAACTAAGCCTTAAGAAAGGCGTCAATCATTAAGGGAATGTGAGGGAATAGAGGGACGTCGAGGAGCGTTTTTAGGAACGCTTTTAGGTGGGTGAGGGAAATGAGGGGAATGGATCATGACTGGTATGCGTATGTTTTTGTTGTCGAATTTTTCTCTTGACTGATTTCTTTTGTGGGATTTGGGATACCCAACTCAAATAGAGTTGGGAGCTAGCTTTCTCTGGTTTGTGTGCGTGGCCCCTTTGCGGCTCGGGGGACTCAGGGGAAGAAGAGTACCCCTAGCGTTGGCTGGGAGGTACCGGTGAGGTCTCAGTGGTTAGAAAGCAAGAGTCGGACGAAGCGCAAGCATGTGACATCCCCTTCATATCCTTCGCCTATGGTTATGGTACGCCTTTAAATTTGCAGTTGTAATTTAGTTAGAAATTGTATATAGATTCATGTGTTTTTGAAATCGTTGAATATATGTTATGGTTGGAAAGATCGCCTGATGTGGTTCGCTGGGATTAATCTTGATGGATTGTTTTTCTTTTCTATCTCCGTGCCTTGGTTAATTTTTCTCTGCGCCTTAGAAATTTTGATCTTGCGCCTTGGATTTTTTTTTATATCGTTCCACCTTGGTTTTTCCTACTCTCCATGCCTGAGCGGTTGCCTCTTCTTTGTTCAGCTTGTGAAACTAAAATTTCTATTTCCGCGCCTTATGGATTTCTCCCAACTAATGGCTTGAAATCGTTGCATGCTCCATGACCTTGCAGGAAGTCTGCGTCCTTGTCTCTGAGTCATGTGTTGGCCATTCTGACGTTGTTTTTCCTTGTTGAGCTATCCCAAAAGGGATTTCAGAACCTGGGGATACCCTTCCCTTACCCCTACGTCTCCTGTAGTTTTCCTTTCAGAAGATTTCATGGAGTTGACAATATATATATATATATATATATATATATATATATATATATATATATATATAGGACCTTGGAAGAAGTTTCAGCTTTGTTCTTGCTGTAGTTTTCTTTTTAAAAGTACTTGATGTCCTTTGAATCTCAATTTGTTAGAGGGTTGCTTCTTTGTGATCTAGTGTGATACGTTACAAGTTATTGTTGTCTCTTGACCTCCTATTTATGTTGTCATAAGAGGTGACTGTAGATGCTGAACTATTGGATTAGAGATTTCATTTTTATTTATTTACCCAGCAAGTCAAAACAACGGTTGCGCCTTCCCTGTGTGTTAAGATGGATTGTTGCGCTTTGTTTTTTGTTTACACAACAAGTTAAAACAAGAGTGAGCCTTCCTGCGTATGAGAATGGGTTGCGCGTGCGTGCTGAAGGAGACCGGGCGTTGGGCCTCAGTGTTCTTCTTACCAGCGTTTAACCACCTTCGTGATTACCCTGTACACGAGAAAACAAGGACCCTGTGAATTGACAGTCTCTAAGTCTCTGAGTTTGACAGTTTTTCCTCTGCGCATTGAAGGTTTCCCATCAACGAATTGGGTGGTCACCTAACTCAGCACGTATTTTATTTTCCCAGCAACCTGGCATCCACCTTATCTTCATTCAGTTAACTGGGACGTGGTTTCCTTGTGTTCCCCCTCCGTCCTTAATGATCTTGGATTGCTATTTCTGTGGTGGAGTTTCCCAAATTTTCTCCTTACGTCTGTTCTCATAACCTTTATTCACGTTGACACCTAGCATTGATGCTTTCTCTCGTTGAGTTGGATGCGTACCCTTTGTGCGTCCTCAGCCTCCCCCGACTTACTTTTACTATCGACACCCCGATTAAAAGCTACGATATTCATCTTTCATAACCCGCAGGTCCCTTCTAGGTGGCTGAATGAATCACTGAAATTATATTTCGATTTCTAATTCAGTTGAATGTTATTCCAGTTTAAATGTAATTCAGTTTGCGAAGTATAAATTTAGAATTATAATGCCAGATGCAATTAGAACTCAGAATATAATTCAGTTGAAGGTTATTCCATTTTAAATCTAATTCAGTTTGCAAATTATAATTTCAAAATTATAATGTCAGATGCAATATAACTTAGAATGTAATTCAATTGGACTGTTATTGCAGTTTAATTTAATTCTGTTGCAATTATAAATTTGGAGTTATAATTTTGATTGCAATCATAGTTAAAATATAATTCAGTTAATTTATACTATAGTTAAATTATAATTCAGTTGAAATCCCTTTTAAAATTATATTCCAGTTAAAATTTTAATTCGGGTTACTATTATATTTAGAATATAATGTAGTTACTTTTAAATTCAGTTGCAATATAAGTTAGAACATATTCCAGTTTACAATGTTAATTCAGAGTTCAATCTTAATTCAGTCTAATGTAAAGGTGCTTGGTTTAGAAATAAACCTTCTACTATGGTTAATCCATTGTTCCTAACCCTTACTCCTACCATCAGAGGCTTGTATGAGCATTGTATCCCTGGCGCGCAAAAATGAATGATAATATTATTTCCCAATAAATCTTGCTAGTTGAAAAATACAACCTAGGGATCTTGAAGTTAATTAAAAGGGACACTTCTCGATGTTATAAAATGAGTATTAATTGATCTTTGAATTGAAGGCTCACGCTCAATTCCAACATGGGATGTAGACTCTTTGTGCACACCAATTTTCATGTGTTAATGATGATTTTAGAGTTTGGCTTCTTTCTCTTGTGAAATTTTTGATGGTTAGATCTTAGACTTTTGCACAATTGAAAAGTAATGAATGTAGCTACCCTGTGTCGATGATTAGCTTGATTGATATTAGAGTGCCTTCATTTATATATTTCACATAATGTATGATCGTTAAAGATTTGGACTTCTGGAACAATGAATTTTATGTCATCTATGATGGTTTAGAAATTGTTTATGTTTATGCCTTAGTTCGCTACTGCGCTTGTCACAATGTGGTGGTATGATTTCCTTATGGTTGGATCATTTGCGCGAAAAGCTCGATAAGTAAATATGTTAACCTTGCATTGGATCAAGTGATTACCTTGATAATAATGTTGATTTTTGTAATTTGATGAATGATTTAATCATGTGCCTGGAAAATAAGTAAATGTTTGTTTGCGCCTAAAAATATTAATAAGTAGATGATTGTGCCTCGACTTATGTCATTGCTAGATGATTGAGTATTTAATTTCTCTTCCACCATGAAATTTTTATGTTACATCTATTGGTTATTAGAATGTGTTTGCGCCTGGATGATTGTTGATGATGTTATTTAGCTTAGTTGGCTTGGACTTGATTGTGTTTGGTGGGATGTAGACACCTCCTTGTTCCTCAGAACAATCGCCATCCCTGAGACCTTAACTGGTAAAAATTTATGGGAACATGGGCTTGAGCGTTTCTTATGTGTCCTGGAGGTCCTAACCTTGCAGGGTAGGTTGGGCGGGTTTGTCATTATATTCTTGTCTAATCAGTGTTGCATTAATTTGATCCAATCTTGGTGTGCTAATTTGCTATGTCTTTTATGTTTAGGTGTCGCTATCCTTTGTTGATGCATTGATTGCATTGTCATTTATTTCAGAGATGAGTAGCAGGTGACACTGTTACTTTCTGTCGTCGTTCATTATGATCTCGTCGAGTTGTGTTGCTATGATTTTCATTGTTGACATTATTTTCCTAATGCTTTTAAAAACAAAATTACCTGTTGGCCCTTGACCAAGTTTTGAGGAACACTTGGTCATATTTGGCCGTTTTTGGGACTTCGACAACTCATCGAAGATGGAGCACCAGATGAAGCAGAGATCATGGGATCTCGGCCCACTTTCAGGCCCCTTTTTGGGTTTTGGGACAATGTAATGGGAAAGGGATGTTGACCCATGGGTTCCCCCACGCTCAGGCACACTTTTGTATGTATAAATAGATGTCTAGGCGAAGTAAGTAAGAGGACGATAGCCTATCTATGTGATGTAATCTAAGTGCTAGTAGTGCTCTGTGCATGATTGTAGAAGGGTTATAGAGCTAAGTGCAAGTTATTATAGATATTATAGAAGGCTTTGTGCTACAACGCAAGGAAGAAGGATTTGGCGAGCTACGCAGATCTTCTGTCCTATGCGCAGAAGGGCTTTTGGTGACTGTGTGTTGTAACCGACTGAAGACATTAATAAAGAAGAAGAGTTGGTGCACATAGCCTCAGGGTGGGGGTGAACTACGTACATGCTGTGTTTCTCTTCTTTGTGCGATGTATCGATCTGTTTCTATGTGATGAATGCTAGATAGATCTGATGTTTCTTTGTGCCTAATCATGTGAATGAATGCTATATCTGACCTATATGGATGTGCTTAGTACTTGAATCTTCTAGATCTAATGTGTTCCTTTTATGTTAAGTGTTATTAGATGATGGATCTGGTTGCATACTACGATACTCTGTAATTAGGGTACGTCTACACTGTTACTAAGAACTGAATATTGATGAAGATTAACTGCTAAGTGCTCTGTTAAGTGTTAGAATCACATATCTGTGTCCCAGCTAAGGTTGCATACATCTAAGTCTTGCAACGACCCCTACCTCTACCTCGGTCGAGACTTCATCTACTTCATAGGTGTTGCCGAAAGGGCCGGTAGTTAGGGTTTTGTTGGTGCGTTGTTGTAGCATTGAACCCTAGGTCTACCCCTGTGCCAACAAATGGTTCCGTTGTCGGGACCTGAAACTGTGATTGTTGGGAACTGAGAAATAGGAAGCTTTGTGCAAAGATTCGTCCTGAAACTTTGGATTTCCCTAGAATGATTTCTAAGCTCGAAAGAATGAACCTGAATGAAGAAAACCCTTAGAAAGATCTAGAAATAGCCGAATCTCAGAAATAATCTGAGAAAGTATTACTACAGATGAAAGAGACCCTGAATGACCACCGACATTTTAGGTTATATAGATCTTTAAAGAAAAAGAATGCATCGAAGTAAGGATAGGAGATTTTGACATTGACTGTGTTCTTGATGAAGAAACACCAGTGAACATCATGCCAGAGAGAACTTGGGAAGCTATAGGAAGACCTGTTATGATCCCTTCACTAAGAGGAATAGGACTCTTTAGAGGAAACTTGGTGACCCTATGTGGAAAGATCACTTAGATATCTATGAATGCTAATGGAACTTTGATAGAAGAAGATTTCGAGATTATCAAGTTTATTGAGGACAATGCCATGTTTACTATGTTACTTGGAAAACATTGGATTAAAAGAGATCAAACCATAAATAAAGAAGAAGGAAAAGTTTTAGAACAATAGAGACAAGAGTTAACAGATTTCATGACCAGAAGGATTGCACAGTTGATTGAAGAACAAGAGAACAAATCAAAGCCACTTATCGTTAGAGGCCCAGATGTTGAAGCTAAAAGAATGTCAGAAGGCTCACAGAAGACCGAAGCACATGTCCCAGAAAAAAAAAATTTATTACCCCTAGGTCTTAGGAGAGAATCTCAGCAGCGCGAAGTACCTATGTTCAAGGAAAATACGAATCAAAATGGGAAGAGAATCCCCTAGACGAAGCTCACTGGAAAAAAGGATAGGAAACTAAGTAAAAGGAGAGCTAATATTGACAGACTAAAGAATACTTTAGAGGGAACCTCGCAGAATGGGAAACTTGCAGAAATTGAACTTCCCCGAGATATCAGACCAGCGACATAGGCCACTTCGCCGAGATGAAGTAATATAGACATTGGAAGCTAATATAACCATTTGATTGCCTCTGAACGGGTCAAAAATCATTGATGGTTCGCCACTAGACCATCAGATCACACCATAATGGAAAGAACATGAGTTAATGGCGCCTCATACCCATTGTAAACAGACTGTTGCTAACTTTCTTACTTAGTCCGTCACGCCACACACCAAGAATACCTTTTGCTAACTAATGACTCGAGCCCATATCCTGAGATTATTTTGCACTGTGATCATCGCCTTGTTCCCGTACCCTTCACTATAGTTTCTAAATCCGTTTCACACCTAATCTAATCGACCCTGAGCTTTTATGTCAGGCAAGCTCAATGCAATAGAGAGAGCGGTTGAAGAAGTTCTGGTTGACTTAATGACTGAGAGAGTCATGTCAGAAAGAAGGATGTCTACAGGTGTGCAATCATCATAAACACGAGGAGTCCTATCTTCTCCCTCAACTGCTCGCAGAGCAGGACCTTCCCAAACCATGATAGAGACAAGAACAAAGAACATAGACGACATTGCGAACACCAAGATTATTCCACGCATTCTTCTAACTTACATACCACCTCTAAGCCATGAGATTAACCGCGAGAGTGTACCCAGAAACATCATGTATACTTTGATCACCGTGTACCTTCCGAAAGGGGTGCGCATAGTTCAAGCTGATCAAGACAAGCTCGCAATGTTTAAGTTTAGTGACTTCAACCTCAGCGACAGGAAAGTATATAGTTTGCTTTCCCCACACACTGGGTCAAGCATATTTGGCCCTTGACCAAGTTTTGAGGAACACTTGGTCATATTTGGTCGTTTTTGGGACTTTCGCAGCCTGTCGAAGATGGATTTCCAGAAAAAGAAGAGATCATGGGATATCGGACCACTTTCAAGCCCCTTTTTGCGTTTTGGGACAATGTAATGGGAAAGAGATGTCGATCCATGGGTTCACCCAGGCTTAGGCTCACTTTTGTATGTATAAATAGATTTCTAGGTGAAGTAAGTAAGAGGACGGTAGCCTATCTATGTGATGTGAGCTAAGTTCTAGTAGTTCTCTGTGCATGAATATAGAAGGGTTTCAGAGCTAAGTGCAATTTATTATAGATATTATAGAAGGCTTTGTGCTACAACACAAGGAAGAAGGATCTGGTGAGATATGAAGATATTCTATCCTATGCACATAAGGGCTTTTGGTGACTGTGTGCTGTAACTGATTGAAGACATTAATAAAGAAGAAGAGTTGGTGGACATAGCCTCAGGGTGGGGGTGAACCACGTACATGCTTTGTACGATGTATCGATGTGTTTCTATGTGATGATTATTAGATAGATCTGATGTTGCTTTGTGCCTAATCATGTGAATGAATGCTAGATATGACCTATATGGATGTTCTTAGTGCTTGAATCTGCTAGATATAATGTGTTCCTTTTATGTTAAGTGTTATTAGATGATGGATCTGGTTGCATACTATGATACTTTGTAATTAGGGTATGTCTACGCTATTACTAAGAACTGAATATTGATGAAGATTAACTGCTAAGTTCTCTGTTAAGTGTTAGAATCACACATTTGTGTCCCAGCTAAGGTTGTAGACATTTGAGTCCTGCAACCACCCCTGCCTCTACCACGGGTGAGACTTCATCTACTTCGCAGGTGTTACCGAAAGGGCTAGTAGTTAGGGTTTTGTTGGTGCGTTTTTGTAGCATTAAACCCTGAGTCTGCCCCTGTGCCAACAAATGGTTCCATTGTCGAGACCTGAAACTGTGATTGCTGGGAACTGAGAAAGAAGAATCTTTGTGAAAATATTTGTCCTAAAACTTTGGAAGCTTTGTGCTAAATAAGGAAGGACAGATATGAAGAAAAGAAGTCAGATCTGAAGGCTTTTTGCTCTAAGAAAGGTTAAAGTGGAAGTTTCCGAAGAAAAGAGGTCAGATCTACAGAAAGAGGTAAGATCTATAAGCTTTGTGCTCTGATAGAGGTAAGAACAACTAAACGTTTTTAGATATGGAAGCTTTATGCTCTGTAAAAGTAAGATAAGTGAAAATTTTTGTTTCTAAAATATGGATCTAGGTATGCTTGATAGAGTCTGTCCTAGATTGAAAACTAGGGCATTGGTAGATGAAAGAAGGTTTGATATGAATAGATATGGTAAGAATAATGATAAATATGGTATACCTATGCATAGAAAGAATGTTTGGACTAACCAATGGATGTAGGATCCTAGAAAGAATTGTTTGCAAGTTAGCTACCATGATCCTATTGTGCATCACATAAGAGGTTGGGGATCATTTATAAGAAAGAGAGGATTAAACCTATGTTACAGTTGCAGAAAACCAGACCATCTAGCTAAGGAATGCCCGAGTGGAAGACCTAGTTGTCTCTGTTGCAAAGATTTGGACCATGAAAGTGTTGGATTTCCCTAGAATGATTGCTAAGATTGAAAGAATGTATCTGAATGAAGAAAACCCTAAGAAAGATCTAGAGATAGTCAAATCTCAGAAAGAATTCGAGAAAGTATTACTACAGATGAAAGAGACCCTGAATGACCACCGACATTTTAGGTTATCATAGATCTTTAAAGAAAAAGAATGCATCGAAGTAAGGATAGGAGATTTTTACATTGACTATGTTCTTGATGAAGAAAAACCAGTGAACATCATGCTATAGAGAACTTGGGAAGTTATAGGAAGACCTGCTAGTATCCCTTCACTAAGAGGAATAAGACTCTTTAGAGGAAAGTTGGTGACCCTATGTGGAAAGATCACTCAGATATCTATGAATTCTAATAAAACTTCGAAAGAAGAAGATTTCAAGATTATCAAGTTTGTTGAGGACAACGCCCCGTTTACTATCTTACTTGGAAAACCTTGGATTAAGAGAGATCAAGCCAGGAATAAAGAAGAATAAAAAGTTTTAGAACAACAAAAACAAGAGTTAATAGATTTCATGACCAGAAGCATTGCGTAGTTGATTAAAGAACAAGAGAACAGATCAAAGCCACTTATCATTAGAGGGCCAAATGTCGAAGCTGAAAGAATGTCAGAAGGCTCACAGAAGACCGAAGCACATGTCCCAGAAAAAAAAGAATTATTACCCCTAGGTATTAGGAGAGAATCTTAGTAGCGTGAAGTACCTATGTTTAAGGAAAATAAGAATCAAAATGGGAAGAGAATCCCCAAGACGAATATGATTGGAAAAAAGGCTAGGAAACTAAGTAAAAGGAGAGCTAAGATCGACAGACTAAAGAATACTTCAGAGGGAACCTCGCAGAATGGGAAAATTGCAGAAATTGAGCTTCGTCGAGATATCAGACCAACGACATAGGCCACTTCACTGAGGTGAAGTAATATAGCAGTTGGAAGCTGATATAACCATTTGAATGCCACTCCGAATGGGTCAAAAATCATTGATGGTTCTCCACTAGACCATCAGACCGCACCATAATGGAAAGAACATGAGTTAATGGCGCCTCATACCCATTGCAAGCAGACCGTTGCTAACTTTCTTACTTAGTCCGACGCGTCACGTACCGAGAATACATTTTTCTAACTAAGAACTTGAGCCCACAACCTAATATTTTTTTGCACTATGATCATTGCCTTGTTCCCGTACCCTCCACTGCAGTTTATGAATCTAGTTCACACCTGATCTAATCGACCCCAAGCTTGTATGTCGGACGAGCTCAACACATTAGAGAAAACAGTTGAAGAAGTTTTGGTTGACTTGATGATTGAGAGAGTCATGTCAGAAAGAAGGATGTTTGTAGGTGTGCAAGTGTCATCAAAACGAGGAGTCCAATCTTCTCCCTCAACTGCTCACAGAGCAGGACCTTCCCGAACCACGACAGAGACAAGAACAAAGCACAGAGATGACATTGCGAACACCAATCATATTCCACGCATTTTGCCAACTTACATACCACCTTTGAGCCATGAGATTTACCGGGATAGTTTACCCAGAGAATTCAAGTATACTTTGATCACCGCGTACCTTCTGAAAGGGGTGCACGTAGTTCGAGTCGATCAAGACAAGCTCGCAGCTTTGAAGTTTAGTGACTTCAAACTCAGCGATAGGAAAGTATACAGTATGCTTGCCCCACGCAAGTATCTAACAAAGATGAAGGGAAAGAACTCGAAGATCATCCCATAGTCTTGGAACCAGAACCTCGCGCATTCTACATTGGTGAATGTTATGAAGATACCGCACTTTGGCAGACACCAGGAGGTGAATGCGTGAGTAAAGTTGCTTCTATCTTGCTATCATGGAGGATACATATGGCTAAACCGATGCATTATTATGGATCCAACCTTGATCAATTGAATCATAGGGCTTAGCATGCAAGGCCCTAACCCACAGGAGTTCTGCCCTGGCAAGACCACCGACCGAGCATTAGAGCAGAGAATTAAGGAAACCTATGGCGATGTTGAGAAGGGCACACGAGGGTATAAGGTAGCCTCTATCCAGAGTGGCGCAGTGCACCTTTCCTGTCAGTTGATCACGGGAAAGTTAGTTCGTAAGAATAGACCAACTCAAGTGATCGGATTCATGGTCGACCTCGCAGGGAAGTGCGGAGAGGGATTATACATGAACTAGGTGCAATACCTTGTCAACCAACTAGAGATTGATTGAAGAGAAGTGCAAGACCAAGGGTATGACTTCCACTTTAGTTGGATTTTCATACTGATCACGTTCATTTCGTGGGAGCTACCAGAAGGCACCACTTTCCCAGATATAGAACCCTTTTAACCATTGGCCACGAAGTTCTGTACGCTATGGTATTCTAGTGACATGAGCAAACAATGGCAGTGAAATGTTGTCTTACACACCTACTACAACCAGTTGAAGATTGCAATCTAGTCTACACTGTGCATCACCCTGAACACACTTTACAGGTTTATACCCTTGATGAATTTCAATGCGGACCGCCACTTCACCTACATTACAATGTGTGCTGATGAGCATAAAAAACAACTTCAGTCATATTACAAATTTATAGAAGATGACTTGGAGGAGATTACCAAGGAATGGTCGACAAACCTCCTTATTCCAGCGGACCCCACAAAGATGTCCGATGTGGATAGTCCTGAAACTATGTCGGACACACCTAGACCAAGTAAAACAAAGAAAAATGACAAAGTGCATGATGTCCATAGCACATCGGTGGAGACATCTTCGACCTCACCTGAGCAGGGAGATGATGGTGGAGAACGAGGTGGCACAGAAGTCGAGAAAAATAAAGGCAAAGTTACTCTGCCTAGAGACAAAGAGGATCCAACTAAGAAAAGGAATGTAACCCCACCAAAGCTTTCGTCCCGAAAGAAATCCAGAGCCACCAGGGATACATTTAAGACTAACCTCACCTTAGATGACTTCAACTTCCTAGTCGTTGTGTTGAATGATGCTTCATTGGAGATCGCAAAAAAGAAAGAAGCGAAGCAGGAGGAGGTATTCAACTGAATGAAGGGTGAACTTCGAGAAGTGCAGTAGGCACTACAATCCAGCCACACAGTTTCTATTCCCCCCTTGACAAGTGGAATAGAAGAACCAGAAGATGATCTAGCCCAACTACACCAGATTGCCAATAAAGTTGAATCTCGCCTTCGACGATCTCAAGAAGATATTGGACAGGCTAGCCAAGCTTTGGGACATGCACATAAAGATATGATAGAACAATGCAATAATGTAGAACAAGAAAAACTATCTTCTCAAGCAAAGTGGGAGGAAGAGAAAGCAGTGCTACAACAAGACAAGGAACAGTTGCTCGCAGAGAAACTCGAAGTACAAGAATGGGTTCACAAAGCACTTCGCTCTGTGAAAATCATCTAAGTCCAAATAGAATAACGAGTTCCACAACAGGTGGCACAACTGGAAGAAGTGATCCAACAACTTCAGAAGCGCATCAAAGACTTGGAACTTCGCACTGTGCCTGAGACACCTCAAGAAATAAGAGAT
The DNA here is from genome assembly GCA_009831015.1 of Picea engelmannii. Classification (NCBI taxonomy): domain Eukaryota; kingdom Viridiplantae; phylum Streptophyta; class Pinopsida; order Pinales; family Pinaceae; genus Picea; species Picea engelmannii. Next base: position 174,473 of record ML789964.1, read on the forward strand.
CTAAGACAGGCCACTCCCTGAAGTGAAACTGATTGACTAAAATCCTTTGCCTTGGAATGCAAGCAGTTGAGTTCCAGAAGCTCCTAGACGTATGAAAGCCTCACGGAAAATCCAGAATTGCAGGCATTAGAGTCGTAGGTCCAACACGCACAACAACATGCAGACACATTATAAGCGTAGCTAAAGGACTTGTCACTAGTTGAGAGAATGAAGAGGTTTCCAGAGCAACGCACGACCCAACAACAAGTACACACACTCCAGAGTAAAGTAATGAAAGTCTCTCAATGACATCAACCAGTGCAAGAAAAGGCATGCCAATTATTCACTAAACTTGAAAGCCAAGGAGTAGAACTTGAACAGGTTGTGAGTAGAGGAGAACAATGCCTCGAAGGACAAGTCAATGATGCACTTATTCATGAGTTCACTGAGTAAGAAGTAGTAGCATTGCATCAGATCGAAGTAGCTTGAGCCAAGCTTGAGGCATTCGAAGCATAATTGCTCAGACAAGAGTGACTTGAGATGAGTCATAGATGAGTGTTGGGGGCCTGTTGGCCCTTGACCAAGTTTTGAGGAACACTTGGTCATATTTGACCATTTTTGGGACATCGACAGCTTGTCAAAGATGGAGCGTCAGACGAAGCAGAGATCATGGGATCTCGGCCCCTTTTTGCGTTTTGGGACAATGCAATGGGAAAGGGATGTCGGCCCGTGGGTTCACCCACACTTAGGCCCACTTTTGTATGTATAAATAGATTTCTAGGAGAAGTAAGTAAAAGGATGGTAGCCTATCTATGTGATGTAAGCTAAGTGCTAGCAGTGCTTTGTGCATGACTATAGAAGGCTTACAGATCTAAGTGAAAGTTATTATAGAGATTATAGAAGGCTTTGTGCTACAACACAAGGAAGAAGGATCTAGCGAGCTGCGCAGATCTTCTGTCCTGTGCGTAGAATGGTTTTTGGTGACTGTGTCCTGTAACCGATTGAATACATTAATAAAGAAGAAGAGTTGGTGGATGTAGCCCTAGGTTGGGGGTGAACCACGTACATGCCGTGTTTCTCTTCTTTGTGCGATGTATCGATGTGTTTCTATGTGATGAATGTTAGATAGATCTGATGTTGCTTTGTGCCTAATCATGTGAATGAATGCTATATCTGACCTATATGGATGTGCTTAGTGCTTGAATCTGCTAGATCTAATGTGTTCCTTTTATGTTAAGTGTTATTAGATGATGGATCTGGCTGCATACTGTGATACTCTATAATTACGGTATGTTTGCGCTGTTACTAAGAACTGAATATTGATGAAGATTAACTGCGAAGTTCTCTGTTAAGTGTTAGAATCACAGATTTGTGTCCCAGCTAAGGTTGCAGATATCTAAGTTCTGCAACCACCCCTGCCTCTACCTCAGGTGAGACTTCATCTGCTTCGCAGGTGTTGTCGAAAGGGCCGGTAGTTAGGTTTTTGTTGGTGCGTTGTTGTAGCATTGAACCCTGGGTCTACCCCTATGGCAAAATTACCTGTTGTACGTCGTTGTTGTGTCGTAATCGTCAAGACGTTACATAGGATTATTCCAACGCATGTGACAAACCATGTATTAAAAAAATTGCTATGTTATATTACCCAACGATGCAAGGGGTATGGTGGCTCTTAATGTGCAAGGTGGATGACAACTAGAACCTATAATAGGAGTCAATGTAGTCGACGTCATTATTTAAAACACATTAAAGGTGTAGAAATGGAAGTCATACACGGTCTAGTTACCATGTACCCACGATTTTTGACACTTTAGGCACCTAACCAATGCGCCATCCACTTCATGGATTTCACATGTCAACTAGGGAGACGCGTACTCTGTCATTATTCCACTATGAGTGATTATTCCACTATGAGTGATGGGATTGAGACACCATAAATCTCATTGCATTAGCTCTACATACACTGTTTCACTAGGATTTCCTCCGTAAACTCCATTAATTGCGACCTGGTTCCTCTGTAGAACCAAGGAATGAAGCAACGATCCATGAAGACTTTAAGGGTTGGCAAACTTCGAAAACAAGGTAAGACCTCTGTGTGTTGATATTTTTTTTTGAATAAAATCATGGCTAGACTGTTTCATTTTCTCTATTAGGATTATTCCGTCTAATTCATTTTTATTTTTGAATTTTTAAAGGGTCCATAAAGAAACACCCGTGTACATTTTTTAAGGTTGTGTAGGAGCAGTACTTCTACTTCACCCCAAGAAACTAGTGGACAATATGATTGACATGTCTTTGGTCCAAGTATTAAAGTTAAACAGTATCTTGCATTCTTTCATTTAGTTTTATTTTCTCGACAATTTAGGGTTTCTCTTCCTATTCACTTGTACAAAACTACCCATTTTACGATTTACCATTATGGGATTAAACTTGAATAGGCACATGTTTAAAGTTTTTCGTGAACTATAGAAATGAATATTTTGTGTATTTGAAAGGATTCCCGTGGATTAAATTTAGAAAATTCTTCCTTAACAGTACTGAGTTTGCTCTTGATAACTTTGCATATAGTCTCCTCTTATCTCTGGTGAACGGTCAATACCAAAATTACTTTGATAACGAATTTCCCAGTTGTCCTTCGCATAATTTTATCTTGGGTTCTCTTTTTGTTTTCTTGATGTTGTCTGTAACCCTCCACAATGCTGTATTTATAACGACACAATAAACTTCACATTCCATGTAGTCTCCCTATATTAAGGGACCTTTCTCTTCTATATGGAAACGTTGATATTTTTAACTTCTTAACTACTATCGTGGTCTCTATAATTAGTCTCTGTAATTACTTCATTTGATTCTTGAGTACCCTATTTCACATGATATTTTTATTCTGTCAGGAAACATTGATATATCTTACTCCTTTAAATGTTATCGTCGTCTCTGTAATTAGTCTCTATAGTTAGTCTCTGTAATTAGTCTTTGTAATTAGTATCTGTAATTACTTCATTTGATTCTTGATATAAGGTGATACAATATAATTTCCTCTTGATAATGTAGCAGTTAACTTCGTCGTAACCTTTGTTATCTATATTTAAAGAACTGCACGAAGCATGTATTGTATTGATAAGAGTAAAGGTTTTTTGCTATTGTATATGTTTTTAAATCACAGTTTTCAAATTCATTTATATGGATATGATCTTGATGATGGGTCCCATTTTCTTGTGAGGGAAACCATTAGAATTTTACGGGCCTCCTTCTCCTCTCAGGCCGTGGACCAAACTTAAATTGCAAGGGGAGAAACGACCGAAACTAAATCCATGCCCGAGATAAGTTTACGCTCATTTCTCCTTTTTGTTTAGTTTCCTTCAAAATTTTTGAGGAGATAGTAACACTTTTGTTTCCCTTTCCAGGTTAAGTTGCATGGTTTCGATTCCGAGACAGGGCTTCCATATAGCTAAAAGGTACTCGTGTTCCATTAATATGGTCTTTTACTGAGATATTTTATAGTTAGTTGATGTTGATTCTTTACCTTTTTATAATAGTTAACAAAAAATAATTTGGTATGTATAACCCCATATGTATGAACATTTTATTTGGAAAGAAATCTACAAGGCCTTGTTGTCATACATCAGTGGCCTATCAAACTACATCAATATAATTTGTAATATTTCTCTCTAAGAACTATTATTTTAGATAATCATTCTCGTTAATATATATGTACAAGACTTTTAATTACCCTTTTTACTTACTCAATTCTTATCGTGTGATCCTTTCCTCACTCCACTGGTTCTAGAGACTATGTATTGGAAGAAGTAAGAAATATAAAGTTTATTTATTATTGTCTTCCATACAATATAATCATTTTAGTTTCACTTGTTTTCATTTTCTCAAGTAGTTAATTTCATGATGATAGATCTCCATAAGGAGATTATCTAGCTTTAATACCTACACAATTATCTATGTAGATCAAATTTGTAGCCTACATAGTGATTCTATAGCTAAAATCAAGTTAAATCCAACATGAAATACTAACATATATTTTAGCAGCTCCAATCTGTAGTCTACACAATTTTGTAACATATATGTGGTTCTGTAACTACATCCATGTCAATAAATAAACAACTTATATACATTTGCATAAGAATTTAAATCAATCAATATATTATGGATATGTAGCACAACTATATAGATCATTACTTACATATATATATCAACCATTTAGTTCTTCAATAGAATGAAAAATAAACAGTTAAGATACATATCTAAAACAATAATGTTGGGAAAACAAATGCAGTAGCCATGTTCCACCCAATTATAGATAGAGAAAAACCACGGTTACTTGTCCTTATCACCCTCTATCCTAACCATGACTACATAAGGGCAAATTGTGCATCACTCTTTAGCCACTGTCTCTCTGAACAGTTCAAAAAATCATTTTCTAACACTAGATGTGCTCATAACAAGAAACAGATATTATTAAGCCCTAAATAGTGGCTCATTACCCCTTAATTGGGGCATATTACATTAGTAATGTTATTTTATTTATGTCGGCTTTAGTCCATTAGTTGTAATTATACCTTCTAGTCTCCTATATATACCAAGGAGACATTTTCATTTGGAATCATCTTGTAATTGAACATTTATGTGGGTATAAGGAGGTTGCCCCCTCGAAGACGCTTATTATCTGAATTTCTCTCTTTTTTAAGGCGTTGAGTACTTATTCTGAGGTTTTTCTATGCTATATTGATATTTGGTTCCTAACATATGGTATCAGAACTCAAGGTCTTTGGGTTTCATTGCTACATCTAAGACACCTTGGCATTTTCGCTATAACGTTTTTTCTACAACAATTCAGAAGGAACAACATGGAGGATATTTAGTAGACGGATCAAGACCCTGAAATATGGAGGCTATTCACATAAATTAGTAGTGTATCTGTGGTAACAATTTCATCTTCTGTGTCATCTTACATTTGTAGATACACCCTGTGGAATATAGGGTATCGGACCAGTCCTATTGACTAGTCTCAAGCAGGTGTTCTGGGTAAAACAATCATAACTTCTTCCTAAACTATCCAAATTGAGTACGACTAGTTGCATTGGATAGTGGACAAATCGTAGTAGTTCCGGTACGAGTTTCAGAATTTTATATCAATTATTTGGTACGGGGCACGTTATACAAGTGAGATCTCCTAAAAAGGAAAAAAGTTAGCAAGTTGTGGGGAATTTACCGTAAATTCCACTTGGCACATCCAATTTTGATCAGACTTGTGGAATTGCAGAGAAGAAATATTAGAGACCTACAAAAAAGAAAATTTCATACTCAAAAGGGCCGAAATTTTGGAGATATAATAAAAGGAAGATTGTCTAGCATAACCACCTCAAAATCAAGGTTTAAAGTGATACTTGGCCAACATGCCACCAAAAAAGGGATATTCTACACCAAATAAGTCTCCAGATAATCTTACTTGGAATCTTGATGAAGGTGAAGAAATGCGTAGGGAAAAAAATGATTTAGAAAAGAAGACAGTAACAAAAGATGAACTACAAGAGATGGATGCTAAGTTGGAGGGAAATATGGATGGTTTAAAAGAGGAGATCATGGAAGGATTGAAAAATCTTGTAATAGAGAGGACACCTGAAAGTGAAAATGTATCCCATGAGATTCATGATGAGGACACAAGGAAGGCGAGTCAAGAATGGAGAGACTCCAACTTTGGGTTGAAGACCAACCACGTTCCTAAGATCGATATGAGGAAGTTAGATGGCAAGGACCCTATCACATGGATACTTCAGATGGAACAATTATTTGATCTACATAATGTGCCACATACAGAAAAGGTACAAATTGCTTCTTTATATTTAGAACCCAATCAATATCTATGGTATCGATGGATTTGTTCTCGCAAATCACTTGTCACATGGACAATTTTCACAGAATAAATGATAGCACACTATGAGGATACACAGAGCAATACCTTCTTTAGCCAATTGATAAATCTCAAGAAAAAGGGTTCAGTTACAGAGAACATTGAGAACTTCCAAAGTTTGAATACAATGGTAACAGATATTCCAGATGAGCACTTGATTGATGTATTCATAGGAACTTTAAGAGATAACATCCAACATGATGTTTTCCTTTGGGAACCCAAATCATTGGAGAATGCATTTAGGGTGGCAAGAAATGTTGAAAGTAAAAACATGGCTATGGCTACTAGAAGGACCAATCCTAACATCTATTGAGAGAATAATTATCCTTCTTCTAAAACACCTCAACCTACAAGGTTGACACCTCAACAATGGGAGGAAAGAAAAGAAAATGTTTTATGCTTTAATTGTGACAACAGGTACAGTAAGGGACATAAGTGTGGTGAGAAGAAATTATTCTACATAGATTGTGAAGAGGAAAAAGAACAAGAACCATCTAAAGATGAAAACGTAAAAGCAATTTCACCTAAAGAGTTGACTCCCACGATATCGTGTAATGCATTGGATGGAATTAGCACTCCTCAAACCCTCAAGATCAAAGGATATATCAAAAAGAAAAAGGTAATATTCCTAATTGATTCTGGAAGTACTCATAATTTCATTCACTATAAATTATCCAAAGCTCTCAATTGCTTTGTATATCCAACACCATAGTTTCAAGTAATGATTGCAGATGGAGGAACTATCAATTGCTTAGGAAAATGATGTTGATACGGAGAGGGGGTGAATCAGTATCAAGTACAATTTAAAACATTTTTCAACTTATACTTAAACCTTTCAATTATATCTAACGAACAATCAACAATAGTATAAGAGTTACACCAATACACCACAATACACCATGCACAATATATGATAAATAATCAATAGTTATTGTTCAAGGGAAGTAATGAATTTCCAAAGGTAGCTACAACTTCCAAATGTAAAGGGAGGGATAAACCTCCAAGAGGAATATACAATCCTCCAATATCAAGAGAGAGTTTAACTCTCCATCCTTGCCCCTTCCTTCCACCCTAGAATATACGAGAGATAATAAAACTTCACATTAAATCATCACCATCAACCAACCATCACATAGAACCTGATAATGCTTCCTAAGACTTCTTCAATTTGTACAATTATTCAATTCTTAGAATACTAAGATCTTGTAGATAATATTATTCAATTTATTCTCTAAAACTTCTCCAAGTTTCACTCCTTAAATCCTCCCCAAAAAGAAGTTATAGAGAGAATGGTAGACCTTGTTCAATTCTGATTTATTCAGGAGACCAAACTTGTACAACATGCTCCGTTCTCAATATTTAACATCTGATTCTGAAAATCGCACAAACAAAACTACATTCTGTACTCTTTCCAATGCAATTTGTCCCACATCATTTGGATTCTCGATGACAAAGTTATTATTGTTTTACCCGGAACACTTGTTTATTGACTAGCTTCAGGACTGGTCAAAAACCCTATCTTCCACAGAGTGTATCTCCATAATTATAGTGAATCAAGAGATGGAACTTTTACCATAGATACCTTGATACGTCTTCTCAATACCATAGCAATTTCACCATATGAATCATTCTAGAAAAAAAATTATAGAAAAAATGGTAAGATGACCTGAAAATAACATACCTTAGAACACATCCCCAAAATACTTCATCCTCCCTTGAAATCTAACCTTCTTTACTTCTGATTTCCTCTAAAATTCAACTTGTGTATAAAATGATTATATAATGATATTTATTTATACCAATTATGTCACTTCCTTTTAACATTAGGGACGACATGACACTTTTTTATTTTGTATTTCTTTTCTTTAATTATCTTCAGGGCCTACATGTACTTCCTTCTTCAATTCACTTTGTCATATTCAAAAATTCATTTCTCCTCAACCATGAGGATCCATGTGACGTGCCACATACCACCAGAAACAAAATGATGTATACTATCCATCCATGGGTGTTGTATATGCATGTTCAATTTCCTTCATGTCCAAATACCTTCATCAATCTTGCGGTCCAAAACCCATGACTAGGGCTGACATCAATGACAACAACCAATATTCCAACAATCTCCCCCTTTGTCATTGATGGAAACAATCATGCTCCCCCTATCATCATGATCCCAATTTCTCTCCCCCTTTGACATCAATGGCAAAGGGTAGGGCTTCTCCCCCTGAGTTTAATGGAAAAATGTAACTCTCTTCTTTGGGGCTGCTCCCCTTGAACATGTGGCACTCAATAATACTTCATCCTTATTTTTGGTCAATGGGACTTTTTATTCCTTGGAATACTTTTCTGTGGCTTTTATCTTCTCTCTCTTCTTCATGTCTAGGATGTATATGTTGTTCGGTCTTCTTGTTGTAGTTGCAACTAATCTTCTTGAGTTATTTTCTCTGATTTTACATTTTCGGGAGTCAAACATAAGAGTGTATCCTTGATCACAGATTTTACTAACACTGAGTAGATAATGATTCAAGTCTTCAACCAATAGGACTTTTCCTGCTTTTACATTTTCACTTCCAAGCTTTACAGTTCCTTTTCCAAGTATTTTGGTAGATGAGTCATCTCCAAATGCAACACTTCCACCCTTTTTCTTCAAGCTGACAAATTTTCTTTGATCTCCAGTCATATGAGATGAGCACCCATTGTCTATGAACCATTCATCTTCTTCTTTCCATTCTTTAGCGACCAATGCTATTCCACAATTTTCATTGTGTAGAATTTCTTTCCTTTTCCATGTTGTAGTTGGTATGCAGACTTTTGGCATACGATTATCTTCCTTCATCTCTTTCCAATCTTGTGCTTTGTGACCAAGATTATTTCACTTGTAACATACAATATTTTGATCCATTAATAGGTCAAATGGATTATAATTTCTATTGACAGGTCTACGAACATTTCCATATCTACTATTTTCACCATTCATGTAGCTTACATAGTTATTCCTTTCATTGATTCTACAATTGATTGCCTTGTGTCCAAAATTTCCACAAGTATAATAATGTCCAAGAAAGAAATTTTGATACCTGGGTGTAAGTGATCTCCTTTGTGGTGTGGTCCATCTGGTTACACGATCTATTCTTTTGAAGTTTCCTTCATAATGATTTCTTTCATACCTAATGGGAGAGGAGAGGATCTTCTTGATGTATCATTCGTTCTGAATTCTAGTCTTCTATCTTGTTGTTCAACTTTTTTTGGAACGTTGGTTTCATCATTTTCAACTTCCTTTTATTATTTTGTTGTCTTGAAACTGTCATTGTATCCTAGTCCTATCTTGTCGTTTGGAGATATGTGACTGCTAAGGATCTCATCTATTTTTTTAGTTCTTTTTTCAAACTTCTTCAACTTTTTTGTTGTCAATAGGAGCTCCCCTTTTGTGTGATCCAATTCTTCTTTCAGTTTCTCATAATCCTCTAATTGTTTCTTCAATCTATTAATGGTCTTTTCAAGCTTGTAATTCTCTTCTTCACAACTACTGAATTCACCTTTTAGTATTATGTTTTCGTTTCTAAGGTTTATATTTTCAGTTTCAAAATACTTCAACTTTTCAAGATTCTCATCTTCTTGTTCACTCTCTGCATTGTCTTTGTATCCTCAAAAGGAATCAAGGTTGGTTTCTTCATTTGAATCTTCTTCACAAATGATTTCTTCTTCTTTAGAATTCTTGTGATCATCATCCTGGGTTTCTTGGGTTATGAAGAGGACTTCTCGTCCATCATTATCTTCTTCATCACTCTCATCTGAGGATATGTCATCATCCTTAGGGTAGAATCTCTTTTTATTGTTGAGACTTCTCTTTTTATAGTATCAGTTTTCAACAATATGTCCTATTCTACCATAGTTAAAGCATTTGAGAGGAGACTTATCTTTGTATATTCCACTTCCCTTCTGGAACCTTATTACGAAATTTGTTATTTCTTCATCAAGGTCGTTATCCTTGTGTTTTTTCTTATTTATGTCTTTAAAGGCTGTTTCATTATTTGGTTGGTCACTTTTTGTACCTGTTCTCATTTCATATGCTATAATAGACCCATGGAATTCATCCATTGTCATTTTGGTCGAGTCCCTAGTTTTTTCAATGGTGGATACCTTAGCATCATACTTCAAGAGAAGTGATCTCAACACTTTTTGTACAACCAAGGATTCATCGATCTCTTCACCTAATCCTATGATAGCATTAACAACTTCATCAACTCTAAGAAAATAGGTTGCAATATCTTCCTTTTCATTCATCTTCAAATTTTCAAATTCTTCTCTATGTCGTTGAAGCTTGACATGCTTAACTTTTGGATCACCTTCATATATACTCTTGAGTTTGTCCCATACATCCTTAGCAGTGCTATAGCCCGTCACTTTTCTAGAAATGGTTGGTGCCAATACTGCTAGAATGACATGTCTGGATTTTGAATTGAAACTCATAAGCTTCTTCTCATTTGGATCGGTTGGAGCATTATTTGGGATTACATAGCCATTTACAACTGAGTACCAAATGTCTACTCCCAAAGTCGTTAGGTAATTTTTCATTCTATCACTCGAGTATGCATAATTTCTTCCATCAAATTTTTGAATCTCATTTGAAATGTGCTCATGGTCCATCTTTTCTCAGGATTTTCCTTCCAGTGGTTAAATTGTTCTAAACGAAATCTGCTCTGATTCCAATTGTTGATACTGAGAGGGGGGTTAATCAGTATCAAGTACAATTTAAAACATTTTTCAACTTATACTTAAACCTTTCAATTATATCCAATGAGCAATGAACAATAGTATAAGATTTACACCAATACACCACAATACACCATGCACAATATATGACAAATAATCAATAGTTATTTTTCAAGGGAAGTAATGACTTCCAAAGGTAGCTACAACTTCCAAATGTAAAGGGAAGGATAAACCTCCAAGAGGAATATACAATCCTCCAATATCAAGAGAGAGTTGAAATATCCATCCTTTCCCCTTCCTTCCACCCTTGAATATACGATAGATAATAAAACTTCACATTAAATCATCACCATCAACCAACCATGACATAGAACCTGATAATGCTTCCCGAGACTTCTTCAGTTTCTACAATTATTCAATTCTTGGAATACTATGATCCTATAGATAATATTATTCAATTTATTCTCTGAAACTTTTCCAAGTTTCATTCCTTAAATCCTCCCCAAAAAGAAGTTATAGAGAGAATGGTAGAACTTGTTCAATTTTGGTTTATTCAGGAGACCGAACTTGTATAGAATTCCCCGTCCTCAATATTTGACATTTGATTCTGAAACTAGAACACAAGAAACTACATTCCATAATATTTCCAATGCAATTTGTCCCACGTCATTTTTATTCTCGATGAATAAGTTATGACTATTTTACCTGGAACACTTGTTTATTGACTAGCTTCATGACTGGTCAAAAACCCTATCTTCCACAGAGTGTATCTCCATAATTATAGCGAATCAAGAGCTGAAACTTTTACCACAGGTAACTTGATATGTCTTCTAATTTCACCATCTGAATCGTTCTAGAATTTTTTTTATAGCAAAAATGGTAATATGACCTGAAAATAGCATACCTTAGAACACATCAACAAAAGACTTCATCCTCCCTTGAAATCCGACCTTCTTTACTTATGATTTCCTCTGAAATGCGACTTTTTTATCAAATGAATGTATAATGATATTTATTACCATTTATGTCACTTCCTTTTAACATTAGGGCCGACCTGACACTTTCTTATTTTGTAATTCTTTTCTTTAATTATCTTCAAGGCCTACATGTACTTCCTTCTTCAATTCACTTTGTCATCTTCAAAAATTCATTTCTCCTCAACCATGAGGATCCACATAACGTTCCACATACCAATGGAAACAAAATGATGTATACTATCCATACATGGGTGTTGTATATGCATGTGCATTTTCCTTCATGTCCAAATACCTTCATCAATCTTGCAGTCCAAAACCCATGACTAGGGTTGACATCAATGACAACAACAAATATTCCAACAAATGAAATAAGATCAATCTTACTATGGGGGAATATTTAATGAATATTCCAATGATTTATATACCCATGGGTTGTGTTGATGTTGTACTAGGAATCCAATGGTTACAATAATTAGGAACAATGGATTTTAATTTTCAAGAACTTTTCATGAAATTTTCATTGGAAGGAAAATAAATTGAGTTAAGAGGTATCACAGGGAAACCCTGTAATGGGATAAGATCTAATGGCATGAAAAAACTATAGAAAAAGGGGCATAAAGGTGTTATTACACAACTATTCTCACTAGATGTTCAAACATCTAAGCCATCTATTCATCTAGATCTCCAAGGGATCATTGATAAGAATTCCAAAGTATTTGAAGATATTCCCAAAGGTTTTCCACCCACTCGAAATCATGATCATGATATTCACCTAATTCATGGGAGTGTTCCTCCTAACATCGGGCCATACAGATACCCTTATGCCTAGAAGAGTGAAATTGAGTGCATGGTTGAAGAAATGTTAGAGGCTGACATTATTAGACCTAGCCAAAGTTCTTACTCTGCATCAGTGGTGATGGTATTCAAGAAATATGGCTCATTTAATATGTGTCCATATTATAGAGAGCTCAAGAATATCACTATTAAATATAAGTTTCTGATTCCCATCATTGATGAATTTCTAGATGAACTACATCGAGAAATCTATTTCACAAAGTTGGACCTCCATTCAGGGTATCATCAGATTAGAGTGAAGGAGGAAGATATCCCAAAAACAACATTCCCAACTCATGAAGGCCATTATGAATTTTTGGTCATGCCTTTTGGCCTTACAAATACACCTTCCACATTCCAAGGGTTGATGAATTCCATTTTCAATCCCTTCCTTCGAAAATTTGTGTTAGTATTTTTTGATGATATACTAATCTATAGAAAGTCTTGGGAGGATCATGTGCGACATGTTGACAATGTGCTACAACTACTAAAGGAGAAACAACTATATGCCAAAGCATCCAAATGTTTATCTGGAGTGAAGGAGGTAGAGTATTTGGGTCATATTGTATCTCATGAAGGTATCAAGGTAGACCCTAACAAGATTAAGACCATGATGGACTGGCCGATTCCCAAAACATTGAAGAATCTTAGAGGATTTTTGGGTTTGACAGGTTACTACCAAAATTTTGTTTGGCACTATGGAAGAATAGAAACACCTTTAACGACACTAAATAAGAAGGATGCATGTTCATGGACTCCAAAGGAAACTAAATATTTTGAACAACTTAAAGAGGTGATGTGAAAATATCTTGTCTTGATCACTCCAGACTTCACAAAAACCTTTATTGTGGAATGTGATTCCTCGAGAAATGGAATTGGTGTTGTCCTAATGGAAGAAGGAGGGCCCCTAGATTTTGGAAGTCAACCACTCAAGGGAAAGGACTTACACAAACCCATTTATGAGAAATAAATGATGGAAATACTACATGCATTGAAGAAATGGCATCCTTACCTAATAGGTAGGCACTTCACAGTCAAAACAGATCATGATAGTCTTAAATCATTCTTGGAATAAAGACTATCTTCAGAAGAACAAGAAAAATGGATAACCAAGATATTGGGTTATGATTTTGAAATCGTCTATAAAAAAGGGAAGAAAAATGTTGTGGCAGATGCACTCTCAAGGAAGGATGAAGATGTCGAGGCCTTTCTCTATGCTATCTCGATCATCCAACCTGATTGGATAATAGATGCAAGGGATGAATGGAAGAATGATGAAAAAGTGTGGACTCTCATTCAAAGGTTGCAGTAGGATTCCAATACATCACATACATTTACATGGGAAAATGTCTCACTATGGTACAAAGATATCTTATATTAATGTAAGAACTCCCAACTCAAACAAAAGGTACTATTGGAATTGCACACCTATCCAGTAGGAGTACACTAAATATTTTTAAAAACCTACCATAGGGTCAAGAAGGAATTTTTTTGGGATGGCCTTAAAACTGATGTTCAAATGTTTGTGGCAGAATGTTTGGTTTTCCAACAAAATAAGGTGGAAACAATTAGGACCCCAGGTCTTTTACAACCATTAGCCATCCCAAGTTAGCGTTGGGAGGAGGTTTCCATGGATTTCATCACAGGGTTACCGAAGTCTGAAGGAAAGAGTGTCATCGTGGTGATTGTTGATAGACTAAACAAGTACGCACACTTTTGTGCACTCTCTCATTCCTTCAAAGATAGTATAGTTTTCACCACATTCATGGAGACAGTTCAAAATATACATGGGAACCCAAAGATTATTGTAAGTGACAGAGATCCCATCTTCAATGGAAATTTTTGGACATAATTATTTTCTTGTTTGGGTACTCAATTGTCTCATAGCTCATCCTATCATCCTCAATCTGATGGAAAAACCGAGATAGTGAAAAAATGTCTAGAAGGATACCTTTGTTCCTTTGTCTCTGATAAACAAAAAAAATGGTTCAAATGGTTACCCTTGACAGAATGGTGGTATAACACTTCCTTTCATACTGCAAAAAAAATGACATGATTTATGACACTCTATGGATACCACCCTCTTTCCATCACTTATTCTCTAAAATAAAAATAAAAGGTTAAAGCAGTAGAAGATCGCATCGAGCATCAACAACAAGTTCTCCAAATATTAAAGGACAACCTGATCATGACACAAAATCGCATGAAACAACAAGCAGATCAACATCGTAGTGAAAGAAGTTTTGAAGTAGGGGATTGGGTGTTTTTAAGACTACAACCATACAAACAGATGTCCCTCGAGAAAGCCAAGAAGGATAATAAATTATCACCAAAGTACCATGGCCCTTAT
>ML789964.1:189295-207792 GCA_009831015.1 Picea engelmannii
AGAAGGATAATAAATTATCACCAAAGTACCATGGCCCTTATAAGGTGTTGCAAAAGATTGGTACTATGGCATACAAATTGGAGTTGCCTGCATCTTCACGAGTACACCCAGTTTTCCATGTTTCATGCTTAAATAAGGTTATAAGTGACAAGATCCCAGTTCAAACTATATTTCCGAAACTTAGCGAGGAAGGAAAAATCATATTGGAGCTTGAAGCCATCACTGACACAGGAATTCACCAGTTGAGGAATAGATCCATTTCAGAGTATCTCATTAAATGGAGGAAACTACCAGCTGAAGATTCCACTTTGGAAGATGAGTCATTTATAGAGAAGCATCGAGAGTTACTCAAGCATTGCGGACAACACTTGTCTCAAGGGGAGGGGCATGTTAATCCCTAAATAGTGGCTCATTACCCCTTAATTGGGGCATATTACATTAGTAATGTTCTTTTATTTATGTCGGCTTTAGTCCATTAGTTGTAATTATACCTCCTAGTCTCCTATATATACCAAGGAGACATTTTCATTTGGAATCATCTTGTAATTGAACATTTATGTGGGCGTAAGGAGGTTTCCCCCTCAAAGAGGCTTATTATCTGATTTTCTCTCTTTTTCAAGGCGTTGAGTACTTATTCTGAGGTTTTTCTATGCTATATTGATATTTGGTTCCTAACATATATTTCCCAACATACTAGGCATCATCCTACCTCCCACATATATTGTATATATATCTTTTTTCCATTTCCTAGGACTTTCCATTTCCTAGGACTTTCCATTCCTTTCCCTCCTTGGGAAATATGCAGCTTTACAAATCCATGATTCTTAGGGGCTGATAGTGACAAAACTCAACTTCTGACACTTGTAAAAATCATCTCTGATTTAACTCAAACATGTTCCCCACTCATGGATTCATAGTCAACTAATTTTAACCTGTTTGTTCCATCGGTCCTCCATCATTTAATTTATTAAAATGTTTGTCTCATACATGTGTCCATCAAAAGAGGACAATTGTCAAGTCAAACTTTTGTCCAACAGTCATAAAAATCATAATTACGTACTTCCACAAATTAAAATTTGAATTTCCTTAAATGGAAATTTATTTTTAGAACAACAATTTTGAAATAATATATTTTTGAATAATTTGAGGATATCACATCCTCTTCCCTTTAAGTATAACATTGTCGTCAGTGTTCAAGCCCTCTCCTTGAACATAATTGGATAAGATTTCAACATTTCTTCTTCCAACTGCTAAGTGTCATCCTCAGGACTGAATTTCTTCTATTTCACTTTTACCTGAGCGATGGCTCTGTTCCGAAGTACTATTTATTTCCTGTCCATAATGCATAGAGGTTCCGCTTGGAACTCGCCTTCTGGTTCCACTTGCACCATGTTCCAATTAATGATGTGAGTAGGATCATGAATACATCTTTTTAATAATGAAACATGAAAAACATTATGAACTTTTAAATTTGGAGGGAGTGCTAGTTGATACACCACTGGTCCGATTCATGTTAAGATCTCGAAAGGACCACAAAATATTGGTGCCAACTTAGAACAACTTCCTTTTTTATGGAGCTTCTCCTTTCTTTGACTTTGAGATATATGTGCTCTCCAATTTTGAATTCTTGATGTCTCCTTTTTAGATATGAATAGCTCTTATGTCAGTCTTTTGCCTCTCTAAAGTTGTATTGAACCCTTTTGACCATCATTTCCATTTCTTGGAGCATTTATGGTCCAACCATAATCCTGTCAACCAGATTATCCCAACTGATCGAGGTTGTACATTTCCTTCCGTATAAAACCTTGAAGGGAATCATCTTAGCTGATGGTTGATACCCATTATTTTATGTGAATTCAACTAAATGTATATATTCTTCCCACTTAGCTGGTTTGTTCTTACATATATTTCTAACATATATTCAATAATTTGATTCATACGTTCTGTTTTCCCATCTGTTTGTGGATGGTGAATTGTGTTGAAATTCAAATTAGTACCCAAACCTACAAACAATTCTTTCAAAAAATTGGATGTCAATTTAACATCTCTATTTGAAAACACCATCTTAGGAATCCCATGCAACCTAAATATTTCTTTCATAAAAATTTGAGCGATATTAATCTCTTTGTGAGTAGATTTCACAAGTATAAAATGTGTAGACTTACTTAACGTATCAATCACTACCATAATCTAGTCATTTTTTCTTTGAGTCTTTGGAAAACCTATAATGAATTCCATTGGAATAATTTCCCATTTCCATTCTTGTATAGGCAGAGGTTGTAAAAGACCCGTCGAATGTTGATGCTCAAATTTTACTTGTTGAAAATCTAAACATTTTAACAAGTATTTAGTTGTTTCATATTTCATATTAGGCCAATAAAATTGTTTTCTTAAAGTTGTTATCATTTTCTGGTATCCTGGATGACCAAAATATGGTTTTTTGTGCAACTCATCAAGAACCATCATCTTCAATTCAATAGAATTACATACATATAACCTATATTTGAACCTTATCATCCCACTTTTATTTATACTAAGATCTATATTGTGCATATTTCCCTCATTTATTTGCAATTGTTTTGTTGTTTTGATGTATTTTTCATCATTTATGCTTGCAGATTTAATCCTATCCTCTATATAATTTTCTTCTTTGTTGATAATTACTTCATATAACTCATTATTTATCCGGCTTAGTGCATATGCAACTTTATTTTGTTTTCCCTTGATGTCTCGTACTTCAAAATTGAACTCAGTTAGAAAGGAAAACCAGCTCGCCCATCTTCTGTTGAGATCCTGTTGACTAAATTACCGTTTTACAACACTTTTATCTGTTAGTAATAGAAATTTTCTTCCCATTAAATAATGCCACCACATTTTCAATGCATGAATTATAACTGTTAATTCTAGATAGCGAGTTACATATTTTCTTTCATTTTCCTTTAATTTGCATGATTCATAACAAATGACGTGTCCATCCTGTGTTAGTACTCCTCCTAATCCTTCTTTACTTTCATCCACAAAAATTGTAAAATATTTATATGGGTCTGCCACCTTAAGGATTTGCACTCTAGGTAATAGTCCTTTCAATTTATTAAAACTGTCTTGGCATTTTTGAGACGAGTAAAATTTCATTCTTTTTTTCTGCAGTGATGTAATAGGATAGGCAATTTTGGAAAATCCTTCGATAAAACTCCCGTAATAGATGGTAATCCCCATGAATTATCTTATGTATTCTATGTATTTAGGAATAGGCCATTCCATAATGGATCTAATATTTTTAGGGTCTATTGCAATAACGTCTTCTGATATTACATGCCCTAAATATTGTATCTTCCTTTCGTAAAAATCACATTTATGAAACTTTGTTAGGGTCCTAACCGTCACATAGGTAGAAAAATATATTTGGATGTAATAAAGGTCAATATTAATAAGGCCTTTCAATAAAATAGAATAAGGTGGATGTAAGAAGACCTAATAGAAGCTTCCCCTTCTAGAAGGATCTTCCTCTAGATGCTTCTTTTTAGTATAAATAGGAGTCGAGGGAATGAGAACTCTAGCTTGGAGATTATTGTAATAGAGTGTTGTTCGACTCGAGTTTTCCCCCTCGAAGAGGCCCGTGAACATTGCTCTCCGAATCAAAGTGTTATTTCTATTGTTGTTCTTATATCATTTCTATGTTATTGTGGAGATTATGCTGGTTATATTACTGTTATTCTGCCATTTCTAGAATTTTATTTATGTTCTGCATACTTTTTATATCTGGTATATTACAAGTGGTATCAGAGCGCTTTCCTTGGCAGAAATTGTGGGTATTTTTTTTTCCAGGGTAGATATGTATTCTGGCATCTTTAAGCCACATAAATATTTTGTTACGCACATAAACCCGTGGTTGAGGAATTCATACAAGAAGGAAATACAAGAAGTTCTTAAGCGCACATCTGTTGGCCACCCTTGCAACCTTTGTTGGTACCCCTTCGAGTGGTAGCACATCTGACAACACCTGTGTATGGATCGACCTAGATTTCCTTAAGCCCTCTTTAGATAAACTGATCGGTCGCCTTACTGCTATAGTGTCACCGAGAAAATCACTCAGGAAGATACTCTCTAGTACCTAGGTAGTCGGGTAGTACGGATAAGGGTATGATCTATCCTCCTTAGTTAGTGCCCTGATATATTGGGTCGAGTACTACTGTTGGACCCCGCACGTATATCAGAGAGGTATAGCATAGGGAAAACCATTGTCTGTAGAACCCTTGAATACCTAACCCTTGGGGATAGAAACATAAGCAAATTTAAATAGATAAGATCTATTGCCGCACCACTATTTTCGGGTTGCCAAATGACTACACATTTCTTCCTAGTTAAGCATTTGGGCTTCTCATCACTGTAGTATTCTTCAGACCGGAGTATAACTCCTCAGGTGTAAAAGCCTATCCCATTATTTGATACCTATCCCATTAGCTTCATCTCTTCACCCTTATCACATTCATACATATCATTTTTCAGAAAAGATTTTGACCCCACCTGCCCCTTTTTGGTTCCCTCGTCCTCATGGCCATGGATGATTTTAGGGGCTAAATTTCGCTAATGGGCTAATTTTCCATGGATTTTCCAAAAAAGAGATTTGCTAATTTAAAAATGATTCGCCCAAATTCTATAGGATAAAATTAGTTTACCTTAAAAATCACCAAAATTTTATAAAAACTATATAGAATCCTTAGAAATCTGAATATTTTTACAAAAATATCGCCAAACATTTATAGTTGACATATGAAAGATTAGTAAGATTCGCCAAGGTTTCTACATTTTAAAATAAATTTCCATCCTTAAAATCATCCCTGCTCATGGCTCATACCCGTAGCCAAGACTTGGAAGCTCGCTTCAATGCCTTGCAATCTAGTCTCACCGAGACCCAACAAGAAGTGAAACACCTCAGTGCCAATGTTTTTTCCATCAATACAACCATGTAGTCCTCAATGGAGGAAATCAAAAAAGAACTGACCACCCAGCTTGAATCTGTCTTTTTGTCACTCTGCACCAAGATTCATATCCCTACAGATCACCCTTCCTCTGACACACCTCTAAATACTGAAGGTGAACATTCCTCTCATTCCCATAACTTTCAGCACCATCACTTTCAATGTGACCTACGCCTTCCGTGGGTGGATGTGACCAAATTTGATGGCTCAGACCCCATTGGTTGGGTAACCCTAATGGAACATTATTTCTCTTTATACGACATTACTGATGATTTGGCCAAAATCTGGTATGGTGTTCTCCATCTAGATCAGGAACATTGGCAATGGTGGTAATGGAGAAAAACTTCTCGTCAAGGGTATATTGCTTGGACACACTTTGTGGCAGAGCTTTATGAACGCTTTGACACTGACACCAACCATTTGGGTTGTTTGACAAAGTTGAAACAATCAAGAACGGTGGAAGACTTTATAGCTTCCTTTGAGCACCTGGCTTTTCGGACAGAGGGCATGTTTGATGCTTTTTTCTAAGAGTGTTTTATCAATGGCCTCAAGGATGAGATTCGTGTAGAGACCAAACTTAATGAAATCCTAAATTTCGTAAAAATTAAACAAATACAATTCATTCGCCATCATATGAGCATATAATATTCTACAGATTTAAAATTTAACTACAACGTGAAAATAACTCAACAATTTCATAAATAAATTACCTGCTTCTGATGCTAATTTCCATTGATATGGTTGTCCTTCCTCTATTGCCTTGCCTAGCCTGATGCACTGACCAAATCTACCCAAACCGACTAACCACCCAACCAACTAGGAGTAGCCTGTCCGGCTACCTAGCTCCAGCATACCAAAAGGAATCTTGGCCCCCTTGCCCAAAACCCCCAGCAACCTGGTGCCCCCTGCAATGGTTCACCCCCCAAAACCAGACTACCCAGACCAGCCAATATCCCATAGAAAAATATGCACAGAAAAATCCTTCTCCCTCCAAATGCTCCCTCAAAATGCTTTCTCCCCCAAAAACAAAAATCCTCCTTTCCCTCGTCGGACTCTTCCCATCATTTCTTCCCTTTTCACCGACTCTCCTCCCCCTCATTAATTTCCTTATCCCTCCTTTATTACCTTATCCCCTTATTTATTATCTTATCCCCTTATTTAATGTTTCTTTCCCCCCCTCATACGTAAGTCTTTAATTAAATAAACTAAAAATTATTAACCCCTTTAATTCCTTACTCAATTAATTAATTAATTAATCATTGACAGATGTGAACAAGTAATTAATAATTAATTAATATTATTAAGAAATAATTATTGTTTAACCAACATATTAGGGCAGTCAGATTTTCAAATTAATTATAATTAATAATCTCTATGCATCTATTTAACCAGGGTTGTTACATACACCCACCCTTCAGGAAACTTCGTCCCGAAGTTAAGGTGTCTCACGGTACAAAGGAAAAGAAACATGGTTCACACATTCATGACGATTAACCGACACTATCAATAAGTAAGCCAAGAAAACTCATACATAATAGTGTATATGTATAAGGAATGCATGTGTAGCTAATACATACAAGTCTCATGCATGTACTAATAATCAATAACTATCACCCTTTATTAATTTATGTATGCATCCAATCCAATCAACAAGACTAGTCTTTTATAAAAGACAATAAACTAGTCAGATGTTTGTGAAATACTTTAATTACAATAATCCTAGTTCAACAATTTTATTTAGACAACTATGGTTTAGTTACGTAATTATGAATATTCATATATACACATTTTCTTTTTAGAAGGGAAAACATTAAATTTCACCATCAGACAAATCTCCATACTTTCTCAACTATTTCTACTCATCCTTCCTTCCTAACTTACTTCCATCTCCATTCCTATTCTTCCTCTACTGGACTATCTTGGAGCGTCAACTATATTGACCTAACTCCAAATAGAACCCATAAGCGGAAGTGTCACTATCTTGACCAAGCTTCCCTAGCAGGCAATTGACAGTCATCATCACATGTCTTGGGGAGCGTGAGCTAACACTGTCCTCCCATGACTTCAGGTTTCGGAGGATACACGATGAGAAATGCCTCCACCCCTCCTAATCATAACTAGGGTCCACACCCTACAATGGAATATACAGTGGCACCATGTTGCTGGAAGTTTTGTCATCGTTTATTCGGTTTTGGACAGTCTCATCACCTGAAATCCTGTACCGATCCACATATCATAGCAATACATCCAAACCAATATAATTTCACATACAAATATTCGTACCATAATTTTTCTCATCTAGTGGTCATGATATCCACTTTTATCATTATTATCCCTTGGTTATTTCATAGCCCATAACCTGCAGATTAGTCTATAACACAAACTCATACATTTCTATTCATTATCATCATGTATTTGCATACATTCATCATTTCAATTTGATATCCATGTACCAACAACTTAACATCAATATTTTCAAGTTAGAAATAGATCTCATAATATAACATAATTCAATTTCGACATCCATTCATAAAATTATCATTTACCAAATAGATTACATCATATCCAACATCATTCTAATAGAATTAATCATTCATAAAAATTTCATTTTCACAATATGTCACATCATATACATCATCATCAATATCATTTAAACATTCATAAAATTTACATTCACATAGTAGATCATGTTATATCCATCATCATCAATAACATTTAAACATTCATAGAGGTTCATACGTCTTAATAGTTTAAGTGTATCATTTAATAGTTTCACTGTCAGTAGAAAATAAAAGTGTAGGCTTGAGGTAATCTTGGTTGTCTAAGTCAAAAGGTGGTGTTACATACACCCAACCTTCGAGAAACATATTCTCGAGGTGGTCAAAAAAGTGAGGGATAGTCTCGTTGTAGTGTCTTGGCGTCTTCCCAAGTAACAAATCCCGGACTATACTTGTCCCATTGGACCTTAACTTGGTCTACTAGACGGTTCCTAAGCTATCAAACTCTACAGTCCAATATGCATAATGGTTCTACCGTGAAATTTCCCACGTCTGATACCTGCAATTCCTTCCAATTTAGTTTATGTGATTCATCAACAACATAATGACGCAAAACAGATACATGAAATACATTATGAGTTTAATGCAAGTGGGGTGGCAGTACGAGACAATAGGCAACGGGTCCAATTTTCTCTTGGATTTTGAACGGTCCTATAAATTGAGGTGACAACTTTGTCCCCTTCCCGAACCGTATGGTACTCTTATTATGCCTGATACAAATGAAAACCTGGTCTCCCACTTCATAACTTTGGTCAGTCCTATGTGCATCCGCATAACTTTTCTGCCTATCATGTGCTTCCTTTAGCCTCTACCTAATCTGAATCACCTGTTCCTCCATCTCTTGAATCAATTCTGGCCCAACTGTTACTCGGTCTTCTAATCTATCCCAACTCAATGGCATTCTACATGGCCTTCCATACAGAGCTTCATAGGGTGGCATTCCAATGGAGCTATGAAAACCGTTATTGTAGGCAAACTCTACCA
Source organism: Picea engelmannii (assembly GCA_009831015.1). NCBI lineage: Eukaryota > Viridiplantae > Streptophyta > Pinopsida > Pinales > Pinaceae > Picea > Picea engelmannii. Next base: position 197,817 of record ML789964.1, read on the forward strand.
AAGGTAGTTACTTCTCCCACTGGGTTTGATTATCCATGACATACATCCTGAGCATGTCTTCCATGACTTGATTTACTCTCTCAGTTTTCCCATCTGTTTCAGGATGATAAGTTGTGCTTAAGTTCAACTGAGTCCCCAACGTTGACTGCAAACTTGTAAAAAACCTAGAAGTGAATCTGGAGTCCCTATCTGAATTGATCTTCTTAGGTATCCCATGAAAACGGATAACCTCGCTTACAAACACACGTGACACGTCAGTGACATCGTAAGTGTCCCTAACCGGAACAAAATGAGCACTCTTGGTTAACTTATCCACTATCACAAGAATGGCATTATGTATATGAGATGTGAGCGGCAACCCCACGACAAAATCCATAGAAATGACTTCTGACTTGGACATAGGAACATCATGTGGTTGTAGGAGGCCTGTCGGGTGATGGTGATCAGCTTTCACTTGTTGACACTCTAGGCATTTGGTTATGAAATGGACTATATCGTGCTTCATGCCTACCCAGAAGAAGAGCTTCCTCATGTCTGCGTACATATTCTTCACACCCGGATGCGCACAATAAAGTGCTCTATGGGCTTCGTTTAGTATGATGCTTCGAATATCCCCATCTTTAGGGATGTACATCCTTCCTCGATATCTCAATAGTCCCTCTACTTACAAACTATATCCTTCATACTTTGGATCTAACTTCCTTCCGCTCTGGAGGTTTGAAGTAACCTCTAAATACTAACTGTCTCCTTGGAGTTGCGTCAACACATGTTCCCTCAGATTGACTTTTAAGGGTATTACGGAGAAGACACGTGGTCTCCTGCTCAAGGCATCTGCAACCACATTTTCCTTTCCCTTGATGTATGAAATACCAAAATTGTACTCACTCATAAACTCACTCCATCGCCTTTGCCTGGCATTCCCTTTGAGTGAAGAGATTTTTTAAACTTTGATGGTCCATTTTGAGCTCAAATTTTCACCCCACAAGATAGTGCCTCCAAAGTTTCATAGCTAGCATTACAGCTGCCAAATCTAAATCATGAGTCGCGTATAGCTTTTCGTGTTTCTTCAAATTCCTTGATGCATAAGCTATCACTCCTCCATCCTACATTAGCATGGACCCCAACCCTTGCTTCGAGGCGTCCGTGCAGACTGTGAAGTCCTTTTCCCTATCCAACACTCGTAGAATTGGAAACTATTTAGTAACCTTTTGAGCTCAATGAATGCACTATCACATTCTTCTGTCCATTCATACCTGACCCCCTTGCACTACAAAGTGGTGATGGGTTTCGCTATTTTTTAGAATCCTTCCACAAATCTCTGATAATAACCTGCTAGCCCCATGAAGCTTCTCACCTCATGGGCATTTTTCGGCACTGGCCACTCCATAATGGCCTTTACCTTTTCTGGTTCCACAGAGATTCCTTCGCTGAAAATGATATGACCTAAATAGTGAATTTCTTTCTAGAAGAAGGAACACTTTGACAACTTCCCATATAATTTGTTTTCCCTAAAGCAGGACAACACTACTCGTAAGTGTTCCTCATGTTCTCTTTCATTCTTGGAATAGATGAGGATGTCATCTAGAAAGACTTGTAAAAAATGGTCTAAGTACTTCTGGAATACGTCGTTCATGAGGCTCATGAATACTGCTGGTGTATTGGTCAATTTGAAAGGTACTACTACAAACTTGTAATGTCCAAACCGAGTTCGAAAGGCAGTTTTTGGGATATTGCCTTCCTTAATCCTTAACTAGTGATACCCTGATCACAAATCAATCTTTGAGAATATTGTTGCTCCTTTCATTTGATCGAAGAGGTAATCTATTCACGGCATTGGGTACCTATTTTTCATTGTAGCACGATTCAATTCCCTGTATTCTATACACAGTCATAAGGATCCATCCTTCTTCTTTACAAAAATAACTGGTGCACCCCAAGGTGAGATACTGGGCCTTATTAGCCCTAAGTCCAGTGACTCTTTCAACTGCATTTGCAACTCACAAAGTTCTGGCACTGTCATTCGATACGGAGTTTTGGAAATTGGTTCTGCACGAGGTTTTATCTCAATCGTAAAATCAAGATCCCTCTCAGGAGTTAACCCTGGTAACTTGTTCGAAAAAACATCCTTAAATTATAACAATACTGGGTACTGATCCAATGAGGGTCCCTTCCTTTCATTCACTGCTTCCACTACATACAGTCGACACCCTTTCCTCAAGCATCTTTTAACTTTCATAGTTGAGCTAAAGCGTAATGAAACTTTTCTTCATACACCCTGGATCTCTACTGGCCTTCCTTCGTTGTCTACAAAGAGCACCCTTTTTGCGAAACAATCTACTAATTCTCAATGAGCTTCTAACCAATCCATTCCAATGATTAGGTTGTACACCCTGAGAGAAGTAAAATATACCTTCAACCTGGTAGTACACACTCCCAGGTTTACTATACAATTATCAACACTAGGTCCTACCACTTGTTTTTCCCTCGAAGCCATCTCGACTTGTTTAAAGTCATCATGCTCGTAGGCTTCCAACCCACTCTTTTCTAATGCAGATGGTGAAATGAAACTATCTGTAGCACCAGAATCAAATAAAATCTTAACGTTGATATGATTTAGCGTACCTGATGACTCCAACACTATGGATTGATGTTCGGCCTGGCGGTTATTAACCGCTGTGTAAATTTGGTGGCTTCTACTTTCTCTTCCCATCGGGGCCTTTCCTTCTCTATGCGTGAATCTTCATTGTAACTCTGGGTAGTCATGCTGGTAATGGGGTCCTCTGCACTCTCAACAGGTAACACGAGATTGAACCTATGCAATGTTATGTGACTGTCTCTGAAACGAGTTCCTTCCCCTAGAACCCCTTCCCCTACTAGTTGTTCCATGATATGGCCATGGACCTGTCTGCATCGTTGGTGAAGAACGAGATGATGCACTCGCTGCCATTGAAATCCCTACGGTTACTGTCCTTGGTGCGACTCTGTTACCATATGGAGGTGGCCTTGAGCCCCCTCCCCTGGGTAATGTCCTAGGGGTCTTCCCCATGAATCTAGGGCAATGTGGAAAGGTCGGTCTCGTACCTCTGGTTAAGTTCATGTGTTCCGCTGCATAACACGCATTTTCCACATCTTCCACTACCAAAGACAATTTCCACATCCGCACCATAGCTCTTATCTTAGGGTTCAATCCATAGACGAAGCGCTCTGCCTGTCATTGGTCATTATCCATATACGAAACATATTTGACCAATTCCATAAATCTGATCTCATATTTTTCTACAGTTCTATTTCCCTGTACTAAGGCATGAAACGCCCCTACCTATTGTTCCTCATAATAAGCTGGCAGATATTTCCTTCAGAACCTCTCCTCGAAAAGTTCCTAAGATACTGTGTTTGGGGTAAGATGTAGTTGTCTTTCTAGGTTGCCCCACCAGTTCAAGGCATTGTCCCTTAATTGAAAAAGTGTGATCTTCACTTTTGAGTTGGATGCATAGTCCCTTAAGGCAAAACACCTTGTCATGCCTTCCAACCATGCTTCCGCGCGTTCATTGGAGCGAGCCCCGGCAAACTCCAGAAGTTTGATCTTCTGCAATTCTCGAGTGATGTATTTGGGTGGAGGTACTCCCCTCGAATCCCTTGATGCTTTTGGATTACCCGTTTCAGATGGTGGGGGTTCCACCTCGGTCCCTGCTGGTTGTCTCCCCTTTAAAGTTTCATTTATGGTCTCCAACGAGCACAGTATGAGAGCTAGTTCAGGCGATAGTGGCGGCGACACTGGCGGTGTTGGAGGTGCCTGTGACGATGCTCCCCTGCCTCGATTCCCTCGAGTCCTAACCATCCTGTATGCTTTAATCTGCATCAACCAAAGTTTTCAGGGTAAGTTCAAGGACGTTTGTAATTTTCCCTACTTAAACTAGAAACAGGGTTAGGTGTAAGTTTTTCTTTACTTGTCTGTAAACATACGTTACTCTCTTTAGGGGATTGGCTAGGTTAGGGCTAAAGCGTCTAAGCTTGATTTCTTTGCCTATGAAAACTATTGACTCCCTTGCCCAGTAGCTACGCTAGCCTTGCGTCATACTCGCCAATTCCTCTAGCTTACTCTCCTAGTGTGTATGCCACCTCCTTCCCGCTTATCCTAGTCTAAGTCCTTTAAAATTTTCACTTACAACTAAATATCCTTCGATGCTTGACTCGTGGGCTCTCCTTGGTGTGTTGTACATATGCGTTGAATTGTGTGTCTCAGTGGCTGCAGGTGTGAGTCTCGAGGATTGTAGAGTGACTTTCAAGCATTGGAGCTTAGCGCTTGGCTTTGACTGGTGGAATGGAATGAAAGGGCTCAGTGATTGGCTTGATGAGTTGTGTGTAAGGTCTCATTAGCTTGACGCTTGGATAATCAGAGTTTATACTTCGGGATACACTCTGTTACCATTAATCTATTTAAGTATATGAATTTATTTGTAAAGACTCATGAGGGCACGTTGGTTTAGTGCTCTTCTTAAGGCGCTTCACTTGGTGGGTGATCTTGGGTTCAAAACCCATGGACCCTCTAACATTTTAATTAACTTTTAATGTAGTTTAACTTTACACTAAATACACAATTAATTTAATTAAAATTTTAATTTTTTAAAGATAATTAACTTTAAATTAACTTAATTAAATTTAAATTAATTTAATTAAATTAACCTAAATTAACTTTAAATTAATTTGAACTAAATTAACCTAAATTATCTTTACACTAAAAAAAAAAAAAAATTTAAACAAACACACATACAATTTATAAAAATATTTTTAATAAATAATAGAAGAAAATCAAAATCATTTAAAAACAAGTGCGGGCACGCATGGATTCCACGTGCTCGCCTTGCTTCCTCTAGCGCCTTCCTTTCTAAACCCTAACTCTACATTTCTCGTCATTTTCTTTTGGCTACACAGTCGGCCGCCATGGCCATTCCTCTACATCTTTTTTGGTGGTTCTCTCGTTGAACTAGTACGCAATCAGTTCTTCCTCGGTCTCCTTCCTTGTTTGTCAGGTGATGGCTTGTATTGTTGCTTGGTGAATGATTTGTGTGCTGGTGTTCGACGCTTGTGCTTGGGTTGTATGTCCTTCATATGTTCCGAAGCTCCCCTAAGTTATTCGATGAGATATATGGAGTGAAGTTGAGCTTGGCACTTGGCTTGTTTGAATCGTTGGTTCTTTTGTTTTGCAGTGCACACCTTTTGAGTCCCCTTGTGAGATCCTCCTCCCTGTGTCTTGATTCCTGGCACTTTGGTACTCGGTCTTGGATAAATTGTGTATGGTAGTGGCGTAGTTGGTTAGCGCATAGGTCTCATAGCTATATTTGAGGAATCTTGAGGTCGAGAGCAGGACCGTGAAGGTCGGATTGCAGTTTCCGGTGGGGTGGATAGCCAGATATCTAAAAAGGGGCGGTATACCAAGCGGGTTGGGGGTGGTGCGGCCGTCTACATTGCCGTCATTCTCTTCTAGTACTAAATATGGGAAGTTTCTTCTAGTACAGCCACTTTATTCCTTTTCCTTCTCGTTGTTCACGAGGCTTAACATGTCGCTACTATCATCCTTCCTAAGCAATATGCGTGTTCATGCAGGAAGCAACTGGCATCTGACCATCACCTGTTCCTTTGGTTCATCACGTTGATGTGATCAGGCCATCAAATATTTTCCTTGGGCCTTGGGGACCACCTCACCCAGTGCTAGTTTTGAGATCTCCATCGTCCGTGAAGAAAATGACCACGCCTTAGTGGAGATCTGCAGGGATTTTGTATGTGGTTGTTGCACAAGAGAATCTAATGAATGTCGCTATGCTGATCATGCACCAACTACTGGGGAAAAAGATATAATTGTATGTAGCGTTTCACGGACGAATTAAACACAGGAAACACCAAGGACGAACTGGACTGGGAATTACATGAATGATGAGGGCACCAGGGTCGGCGGCCATTGCAGTTCATGTAGCAATGGGTATGCTGACATGTCGCCCCCAATACCACTCATGGAAAAAAATTACAGAACCGTCGAAGTATATCTATACCTGCCGCTTTAGCTTCAGGTATATACTAGGATTATAACAAATCTTAATCCTAAACGGGAGGAAAAAGGTCCAAGCAGGAGGGGTTATCATGACAGGAATAGAGGTTGGTGTGGCTTTAAGAGGCACATTCTGAAGCGCGTCCGCATTTGCAATGCGCTATAGATTCTCTTCATAACTACCATGTTTAATCTCTATGAAATAACTACTGGAGGTGACATTTCCAACCCACTGACAGTGCACTCCTATATGGAAATATTTCTCTCGGTGCTTTGGTTTATATATATTTTTTTTTTCTTTCTTGATTATTATCTTTCCTTTTTGTTTTCTTTTTTTTTTCTTTTTTTTTTTACTGTATATATATATTTTGTACTGTTAATACTTATATTAGTTTTTTTTGTTTTTCATGTGTAGTGCAGAGAAATGCCCATTGTGGGCTCTTTATCCATGCGAAGAGATTTCAAAAAGGATTCGTTGGGCAAAGGAGTTCTGTCTTGTGGGTCGTCAGGTTTCGAATCACTGGCCTTCAAATTTGATTGGTGCTGAATTTCAGCTCACTCACTCAGGTATTCACGTTGCCATGCTTCTATACTTCTGAAATTTTAATTTCTTGCGATGGGTTGTAACAATAACGGAGAGAATAGTTTTGCGTCTTGATCCCCATGCACGTCAAAAGGATCCTCAACGAATGCCCAGGGTTAATAAATATTTTTCGATTTCTATGGAAATCCTCTGCTATGTTATGTGAATTGGATTTGTTTTCTACTCAGGTTATTCCACCTGATCATGATATTTTGGGCACATGTCCAGTTGAATTTGGATCGTCGGTGTCTCAATAATCTATATTTTATATTCTACTAAATTTTTATCCCTGTCAGCTTTTATATGAAGAAAGGGGCAAAATCAACCAAAATTTTGAAGGCCTGGCATAGTCCAGTCAGTAGGCAGTGGATGAATTTGCTCTCATTACAGTTCCTTATCTAGCAGAATATGTATATATAAATAATTATATTTCTCTACACAGGTTTGTTTATTTGAAATAAGTGTTAAAATTTATTTAACACTTCCCTTAGTATATTATTATGCCTAGTACATTTCTAATGTGTAAATTATTTATATATAGATCTGTGTTAAAAAAATTTGTGATTGGCTTGCAGGTTAGGCGAGGGTGGAGTTGGAGCTTGGAGCTTGGCCCTCAGGCCCAGAAATTTTAGAGAGTTTTAGGGTGTTTAAATTTCTGGGTGGGGTTTGTTTAAATTTCAGGGTGGTTAGGTAGGCCCTTGGCTCTAGATTTTGAACCAGGGCTCTGATACCATGTGTAGAGACCAAGCTTAATTAAATCCAAAATTTCGTACAAATTAAACATATAATTATTTCTCATACAAAAATAATTCATTCGCCATCATATGAGCATATAATATTTGACAGAATTTAAAATTTAACTACAACATGAAAATAACTCAACAATTTCATAAATAAATTACTTGCTTCTTATGCTAATTTCCGATGATATGGTTGTCCTTCCTCTGCTACCTTGCCTAGCCTGATGCACTGACCAACTCTTCCCAAACTGACTAACCACCCAGCCAGCTAGGAGAAGCCTGTCCGGCTCCATAGCTCTAGGATACTGAAAGGAATCCTGGCCCCCGTGCCAAAAACCCCTAGCAACCCGGTGCCCCCTACAATGGTTCACCCCCAAAAACTAGACTGCTCTTTGATCCGTCAGGATTTTTCGAATGACTTATGGTTGAGTTTTTTTAATTGCATGCATTAATTGACCATTGGAAAACTTAACGAAAGAGAGAGAAAAAGAAAATGAATTATACAACCATAGACATATATGCAGATCTGAAATGCAATGAAAAACAACAAACCATGATACACAGGTTGATAACGGAGTTCGACACAACTTTGCCTACGTCTCCGGGCCTTTTCTCTGTGAGGGAGGCTTCTTTATTTCTATTCGAAAGCTTAATAGTACATATTTACAATTCCGAATGGCTTCTAGACTGATCTGGTCATGTTCGCCCAGATCTCTAGAATCTTTCACAACTTACGACACCTCAAACGGATGTCCCGAGATCTCAGAAATTGTCCGACAACATCTCCTCCTCAACAGCTTCCCTGCCTCAAACTGGCTTTGACTTGGCTTTTCCTAAGCATGTTTGCTCTCAAAAACCGTCCAAAAGCTGTCCAAAAGCTCCCCCTTCCCTCAAAATGGCCTTGGTTAAATAGTGGGAAAGTTGGTTGCTCATCCCCAACTTCCTCCCGAGAATTAGGCTCTAAAAAAGCCCAATAACTTCCAATTACATTAAAAATGGGTTTAATTACATTTAATTAATAAAATGCAGTTACAAAACCCACTCATAACTATATAATATAGTTATATAAGAGTTAGGCACCTTTTCCTGGGCGCGTGCCCCCTTAAGCGGTCATATGGAGGTTCATGTGGCCACGCGCTAGCCCTTGGGCTATGCGCGGGCCACCCCAGAGGCGCTAGCACACGGTCACTTGGCATTTACATAGGACCACAACCCATCGTTCAAACTCCCGCGCGGTTTCAAACATCCGTGCCCGTTAACGCACCCGCCGTGGTCACATAACAATACACATAACCATAGGACTGTGGGTCAGGGATAAGCCCCGGCCCGACCACCCAACGCATATACTATTCAAACAAAATTAAATATAATTTTTTCCGTTTACGTAATAAGAACTATGCGGTGGTCCAATGGTTGGGCGACATTTACAAAAGCGTTACGGAGGGGGAGGTCCGGGGTTCAAATCCCCCGGGCCACAATTTTTTTTTACATAGCCCTCATTGGCTAAACCCGAGGTGCCACGTGGAATCCCGTCATTGGACCACGTGGCACCTTACCGTTCGCCCAAAGCATGCCACGTGCCAACTGTTGATTCGACGAAGACAACCAACCGGATCATGCCACTTGTCAACCGCTAATTGGCCCACATCACTGCCACGCATCGCTGCCACGTCACTTGCTGTACGATGCTGACGTCATCCACCACGTACGCTGCTGACGTCATCCACCATGTACGCTGCTGATGTCATCCCGTGCCACATGTCACCCTTCCAGTGGTGACACGTGTCACCTCGAGATTGGTCCAGCCGTACATCAAAAACACCAAATCTGCTTGACACATGTCACTGTCGGAGGCTGCCACGTGTCCTGTACGGACCTGCCATGTGTCATCCCCTGGTGCTGCCACATCACCTGTATGGACCTACCACTTGTCATCGTATAGACTGACACGTGTCCTATACGGACTATACGGACAGGTACAGTCAGCATCCAAAATTTTGCCTGTTTGGCTTGGCGGACAGAATGCGATATCTTCTTCATACAGAGTCCGTTTGACATAAAAATTATACCACCGGAATTAGGAAGACTAGACGGACGCAATGGTGTTGGTTTCGTTGGATTCTGAGCACTTTCATTTTTGAGCATTTTTCATGCCCTGACAGGCTTCTGAATCCGATTTCGGATCACACCTCCCAACAATAAGACCTTTTGGTCCCCAAAAGGTTACTGACCACTTTACAAGCTCGAGATAGGCCACCCGGCTTGCTCTTTATCTCTGAAAGATAATTACATCAGGGGAAGCAAAACACAATGAAGCTGAGACATCCACTTCTGGCAGAACCAAGTGGCTGGTTTCTTTCCTTCACGATGTTCCTCTTGCTTTGCCGGTAATCCTTCCTCCTTCGTGGGTGCATGCAAAGTCCTCTTGCCCTTCTTTGGACGAAGCTCCAGATTAAGCTTCCAACATCTAGCCTTTTGATGTCCACTCTTGTTGCAAAACGTACAACGAGTTTTCAACATCCAGACCTGCTTAACCTTCTCCTTCTTCCGTTGTGGACTTGAGCCTTTACGTCGTGTTTCCTTCTTGGACGACATAGGTTTCCTGTACAA
>ML789964.1:207842-221886 GCA_009831015.1 Picea engelmannii
TCCTTCTTCCGTTGTGGACTTGAGCCTTTACGTCGTGTTTCCTTCTTGGACGACATAGGTTTCCTGTACAAATTTTGTCTCTTCCAACACTTGGCAACACAATGCTTAGGTGAATGACAATAAGCACATGGATAAAGTTTCCATAAGTTCCGGTTTACTTGATTATTCTTGTTATAATCAAAAGGAGAATTAACAAAAACATGACCATTATACCTTGCATGCTGATCTTTACCTTTCTTTGGAGATGACTTGCATTCACTACCGCAACCCTGAAGTGATGCGCCATTTCCTTTTGTGAAGTGTTCTTGCAATGTCTTCAGTTGGCCATTCGAAGCATCACTTGCTTCTGAAGTTTTGGAACCTATCTTGGAAGACTCTCCAAGGTCCCCTTTGTCATATCCCAATCCTAAGTATCGAGGCCTTTCCTCAACCTCAATAGGATTTACAATGCCTTGACCTCGACGTCCAAGGCCCTTTCCTTTTTCATAACCCATCTTGGTTAATATTCTCAAACCTACACCTTTTGTGTGTTTTTTGAATTCACCAAAACCAACTTGATGAGAATGAGGAAAATTTGCTGAGAAAACTTCACTGCATACCTCAGATATGTTTTCTGAAACAGATGTAGAAGGCACTTCCTTCAATGCTTCTTTTCCTTTGTTGTTCTTTGAAGCTTTCACTTGAACTGTACTCTTTCGTTCCAAGTAGTCTTCATACAACACCTTCACCATCTCGTCCATGGAAAACACCGAATCTCTCAACTCCTTCTCATCTTGAGAAAGTCCTCCTGTAGATGCCATTTTCCTCCTTGAGATGTGATCTTCCCTGGTTAACATGCAAAACTCAAATCCAAATGTCAACTAGCTCTGATACCACTTGATCCGTCAGGATTTTTCGAATGACTTATGGTTGAGTTTTTTTAATTGCATGCATTAATTGACCATTGGAAAAATTAACGAAAGAGCGAGGAAAAGAAAATGAATTACAAAGCCATAGACATATATGCAGATCTGAAATGCAATGAAAAACAACAAACCATGATACACAGGTTGATAACGGATTTCGGCACAACTTTGCCTACGTCTCCAGGCCTTTTCTCTGTGAGGGAGGCTTCTTTATTTCTGTTCGAAAGATTAATAGTACATCTTTACAATGTCGAATGGCTTCTAGAATGATCTGGTCATGTTCGCCCAGATCTATAGAATCTTGCACAACTTACGGCACCTGAAACAGATGTCCCGAGCTCTCAAAAATCGTCCGACAGCATCTCCTCCTCAACAGCTTCCCTGCCTCAAGCTGGCTTTGACTTGGCTTTTCCTAAGCATCTTTGCTCTCAAAAACCGTCCAAAAGCTGTCCAAAATATCCCCCTTCCCTCAAAATGGCCTTGGTTAAATAGTGGGAAAGTTGGTTGCTCATCCCCAACTTCCTCCCAAGAATTAGGCTCTAAAAAATCCCAATAACTTCCAATTACATTAAAAATGGGTTTAATTACATTTAATTAATAAAATGCAGTTACAAAACCCACTCATAACTATATAATATAGTTATATAAGAGTTAGGCACCTTTTCCTGGGCGCGCCCCCCCTTAAGAGCTCACATGGAGGTTCATGTGGCCACGTGCTAGCCCTTGGGCTATGCGCGGGCCACCCCAAAGGCGCTAGCACCCGGTCACTTGGCATTTACATAGGACCACAACCCATCGTTCAAACTCCCGCGCGGTTTCAAACATCCACGCCCGTTAACACACCCGCTGTGGTCACATAACAATACACATAACCATAGGACTGTGGGTCGGAGCTAAGCCCCGGCCTGACCACCCAACGCATATACTATTCAAACGAAATTAAATATAATTTTTTCCGTTTACATAATAAGAACTATGCGGTGGTCCAATCGTTGGGTGGCATTTACAAAAGCGTTACGGAGGGGGAGGTCCGGGGTTCTAATCCCCCGGGTCACAATTTTTTTTGACATAGCCCTCATTGGCTAAACCCGGGGTGCCACGTGGCAGCCCGTCATTGGGCCACGTGGCACCTTACCATTCGCCCAAAGCATGCCATGTGCCAATCGTTGATTCGACGAAGACAACGAACCAGATCATGCCACTTGTCAACCGCTAATTGGCCCACGCCACTGCCACACGTTGCTGCCATGTCACTTTCCGTATGATGCTGATGTCATCCTCCACGTACGCTGCTGACATCATCCCGTGCCACGTGTCACCCTTCCAGTGGTGACACGTGTCACCTCGGGATTGGTCCAGTCGTACATCAAAAACGCCAAATCTGCCTGACACGTGTCACTGTCGGAGGCTGCCATGTGTCGTCCCCTGGTGCTGCCACATCACCTGTACGTACCTTCCATGTGTCATCGTACGGACTGACACGTGTCCTGTACGGACTATACAGATAGGTACAGTCAGCATCCAAAATTTTGCCTGTTTGGCTTGGCGGACAGAATGCGATATCTTCTTCATACGGACTCCGTTCGACATAAAAATTATACCACCGGAATCAGGAAGACGAGACAGACACAATGGTGTTGGTTTCATTGGATTCCGAGCACTTTCATTTTTGAGCATTTTTCATGCCCTGACAGGCTTCTGAATCCGATTTTGAATTACTCAGACTAGCCAATATCCCAGAGAAAAATATCCACAGAAAAATCCTCCTCCTTCCAAATGCTCCCTCAAAATGCTTTCTCCCCCAAAAACAAAAATCCTCCTTTCCCCCGTCGCACTCTTCCCGTCATATCTTCCCCTTTAACCGACTCTCCTCCCCCTCATTAATTTCCTTATCCCTCCTTTATTAACTTATCCCTTTATTTATTATCTTATCCCCTTATTTAATATCTTATCCCCTTATTTAATGTTTCTTCCCCCCCCCTAATACGTAAGTCTTTAATTAAATAAACTAAAAATTATTAACCCCTTTAATTCATTGCTCAATTAATTAATGAGTCAACTAATTAATTAATTAATCATTGATAGATGTGAACAAGTAATTAATAATTAATTAATTAATTAATATTATTAAGAAATAATTATTGTTTAACTAACATATTAGGGAAGTCAGATTTTCAAATTAATTATAATTAATAATCCCTATGCATCTATTTAACCAGGGTTGTTACAATTCGGGCCCATGTCCTCATGGATCAGCCTCAGAGTTGGGTGGAGGCTACTAAAAGAGATAAAGAAGCACAACAAGTTGTATCTTCTCAAAATTGAAAACCCTCCTTTATCCCTCACCCTAAACCTGTAAATCCCACTACTCCCTCCACTCCACTAAAGATCCAAAAATTGACCCGGGCTGAAATGGTTGAATGCCAACTCAAAGGCCTTTGTTATAACTGTGATGACAAATATTTCCTAGGCCACAAGTGTAAAGAAAAAAAAAAAATTATGTCCATCTTCGAGGATATCCATTGACATAACCCTTCCCTCAGACCTCCCGAAGTAGAACCAATCATTTCCCTTAATGCTCTCACTGGCTTCTTTTCTCCCCAAACCCTCAAGCTAATCAGTTACATCAAGCATCAGAAGGTCATCATTCTGGTTGATAGTGGCAACGCCCATAATTTTATTTATTGATGCATTGCCCAAGAAACTCATTGCTACATCCATGCTGTCAATAATTTCCAAATCATGATTGTCAATGGTGGTTCCATGAAATGTGGAGGGCATTGTGAAAATGTGTGTCTCCAAATTGATGACTACCACTTGAAATCCCATATGTTTGCTAATGACATGGGAGGTTGTGACATTGTGTTGGGTGTAGACTGGATAAGGACTTTGGGTCCCATTCTCATGGATTTTAAAGACTTAACCATGTAATTTGACCAAGAGGGCCACCAATATAACTTCTAAGGCATCATCGTTGGTTCACCGGAGATCATTAGTTCCCATCGCATGGAAAAGATGCTCAAGAAAGGTCATTTTGGTGTTATCGCCCAACTCCATGCCATACAAGAAACATAGACACCCTCGGTCCCGCAAGACCTCTAAGTCATCCTTTCCAGACATCAATTGGTATTTTCCACTCCCCAAGGACTCCCTCCTTCCCATGGTGTTCATGATCATTCCATTCCCCTTGTACTCGGAAGCCTTCCTCCCAATATATGTCTATATCGTCACCCCTTTTCCCAAAAAAATGAAATTGAGAAAATTGTCCAGGAACTCCTTAATGCAGGCGTTATCCGCCCTAGTATGAGCCCCTACTCTTCTCTTGTGGTCATGGTCCTGAATAAAGAAGGTTCTTGGAAAATGTGTCCTAACTTCCGTACCCTAAACAAACTTACCATCGAAGACAAATTCCCCATTCCTGTCATTGATGACCTCCTGGATGAATTGAGTGGTGCCCAATTCTTCGCTAAACTTGATCTTCATTCAAGCTACCACCAAATACATATGAAAAAGGTAGACATTCCCAAGACTGCCTTTAGAACTCATGAGGGCCACTATGAGTTTTTTGTCATGCCCTTTGGCTTGTGTAATGCCCCCTCCACCTTCCAAAGCCTCATGAATCATGTCTTCCGTCCTTTTATATGCCATTTTGTCTTAGTTTTCTTTGATGATATTCTCATCTATAGAAAAACTTGGACAAACCATATTTCTCATGTAGATCGAGTTCTCCATCTCCTCTCTCAGCACCAACTTTTCTTGAAATAGTCTAAATGTTATTTTGGCGCCTCAGAAGTAGAATACTTGGGTCATCTGGTTGGAAAAGATGGTGTTAGGGTGGATCCTAAAAAGATCAAAGCATGCAATATTGGTCTCACCCAAAGACTCTTAAGAGATTGCATGGCTTTCTGGGCTTAACAGGGTATTATCGCAAGTTTGTTAAGAATTATGGGAAGATTCTAGCACCTCTCATTGCTCTCCTAAAAAATAACTCTTTCACTTGGACTCTAGTTGCTGCTGAAGATTTTCAAACCTTGAAGATGGCCATGTGCACCACTCCATTCCTCGCCCTTCCTGATTTCACAAAGACCTTTGTGTTGGAATGTGATGCCTCAGGGAAAGGAATTGGTGTCGTCCTTATGCAAGAGGGTCGATCTTTGGCCTTTACTAGTAAGAAACTATCTGAAAGAAATCTGGGCAAATCCATCTATGAAAAGGAAATGTTGGATATTCTGCATGCCATTGATTTGTGGCACCCTTATCTATTGGGGAAACGTTTCCAAATTAAGACAGACCATCAAAGCCTCAAGTATTTTCTGGAACAATGCATTTCCTCCCCAAAACAACAAAAATGGGTGACTAAACTCTTTGGATATGATTATGAGATCATTTACAAGAAAGGAAAAGACAATGTGGTTGTGGATGCACTGTCCCGAAAATATGAAGATGAAGGATCCATTTTTTCTCTTTCATTCATTGTACCAGATTGGCTCCAAGCCGTTCCCCAAGAATGGCTACAAGATCCCAAAATTTCGCAGTTGATCCACCAATTGCAGTCCAATGCTCCAGCTTCCCTAGGGTACTCTTGGCTCCATGATGAAATTCGATACAAAGGCCATTTGCATTTAAGTAAACAATCAAAGATTGAATCCATAGTACTTTCTGAGCTTCATGCTACACCCAGAACAGGGCACTCTGGGTTCACCAAAACCTATGACAGGGTCAAACGTTCCTTTTTCTTGGATGGTATGAAACAGGAGATTCGTAATTTTGTAGTTGAATGTGATGTCTGTCAATGCAACAAGGGAGAAACAGTCAAATATCTGGGCACACTACAACCACTCCCGATTCCACCTGCTATTTGGAAGGATATCTCTATGGATTTTATTACCGACTTACCCAAATCGGCAAATAAATCCGTCATCATGGTGGTGGTTGATCGCCTTTCCAAGTATGCTCATTTATGTGCCCTTCAACACCCATTTACAACATCCATGGTGGTTCAAGTCTTCATGGATCAGGTCTTCAAGCTTCATGGCATGCTACACTCTATTGTTTCTGATCGCGACCCAACTTTCACAAGCAATTTTTGGTAAGAACTATTCAAGATACAAGGCACCGAATTGCATCTCAACACAACTTATCATCCCCAGACTGATGGCCAAACGAAAGTTCTCAACAAGTGTTTGGAAACATATTTGAGGTGTTTTGCCTCGGAAAATAAAAATCAATGAGCTCAATGGTTACCCCTAGATGAATGGTGGTACAACACTTCATACCATATAGCTACACGCATGACTCCTTTTGAAGTGGTATATGGACAGAATCCACCTTCAGTTCTCTCATACTTACCGGGTGCCTCGAAGGTCCAGGAGGTTGACCTAACACTTACAGCTCGAGAGGATATTCTTTGTACCCTCAAAGAGAATTTGGTCATAGCACATAATCGCATCAAGCAACAAGCAGATCAAGGTCGCTCTGAATGTCAATTTGCAGAAGGGGATCAAGTGTTTATTCGACTGCAACCTTACAAGCAAACTTCCCTCAAGTCCATGGATTGTCAGAAGCCAGCGCCCAAATTTTATGGTCCTTATACCATTCTCAAGTGTGTGGGACAAGTAGCCTATCAGTTAGCTTTGCCTAGCCATTCGAAGCCACATCTTGTTTTTCATGTTTCATGCTTAAAGAAGGTGATTAGAGCTAAGTGCCAAATTCAAGCCAACCTTCCAGAGTTAGTTGAAGAAGGATCCATTTGGATATAGACAGAAGTAGTTTCAGACCAGCATGAGTGTTGCCTACGTCAGAGAACCATCAAGGAAGTGCTAGTACAATGGAAAGATACAACTCCAGCAGACGCCACTTGGGAACCAACTACCATTCTACAACAATTTCCTCATCTCAAGCCTTGAGGACAAGGCTGTTTTTATGAGGGAAGACATGTTAGGGTCCTAACCCTCACATAGGTAGAACAATATATTCATATGTAATAAATGTCAATATTAATAAGGCCTTTCAATAAAATAGAATAAGGTGGATGTAAGAAGACCTAATAGAAGATTTTTCTTCTAGAAGGATCTTCCTCTAGTTGCTTCTTTTTAGTATAAATAGGAGTCGAGGGCATGAGAACCCTAGCCTGGAGATTATTGTAATAGAGCATTGTTCGACTGGAGGTTTCCCCCTCGAAGAGGCCCGTGAACATTTATTTCTGAATCAAAGTGCTATGTCTGTTGTTGTTCTTATATCATTTCTGTGTTATTGTGGATATTATGTTGGTTATATTACTATTATTCTGCCATTTCTAGCATTTTATTTATGTTATGCATACTTTTTATATCTGGTATATTACAAACTTAGCATACAATTTTTGTTCTCTTAGAGTCTGTAATGCTATTTTCAAATATTGTTCATTTTCTTCTTCAATTTTTGAATAGATTGGTATATCATCGATAAAGATCAGTACAAATTTATCCAAATACTGGTTGAATATATTATTCATTAAACACATAAAAGTTGTTGGTGCAATAGTAAGTCCAAACATAATCACTACAAATTCATAATTTTCATAACGTGTTGTAAATGTTGTTTTGTTTACATTTTCATCCTTTATCCTAACTTGGTGATAACCAGATCTCAAGTCTAGCTTAGAGAATATTTTTTCTCCTCCAACCTAGTCAAAGAGATCATTGATCCTAGGTAAATGGTATTTGTTTTCAATCGTCATTTTATTCAATTGGCGATAATCATTATATAACCTTAGCGTTCCATCTTTCTTTTTAACAAACAAAATGGGTTCTCCCCATGGTGAAGCAATTGGTCTGATGTATTCTTTATCTAACAAGTCCTGTAACTTACATTTTAGTTTTGCTAGTTCAGGAACACTCATTCTATAAGGTTCCTTTGATACTACAGAATATCCAGGTAGTAGATCAATGAAGAAATCTATTTCTCTCATTGGAGGTAGTTTTGGTGTCTCTTCTACGAATACATCTTTAAATCCTTGAAGGACTACAATGTTTTCCAATCTTGGTTTGATTTATTTTTCCAATATATTAGTTACTTGAATAACATATATTTTACAACCGTTATTAATACATTTCTTGAATTTCATTGCTCATATTTGTCTAACAGAAACTGGCTTTTTGATTCCCTGTACTATTCTCACTATGTTATTTTCATCCTTCCACACAAATGAATTTTCATAATAGTTCAGTATCACTTTAAGCGTTTCTAACTATTCTGTTATCAGATGAAGTTGTTAAGGGTTAGATGTAGTTGTTATGGGTCAATTCATCCATAGGTTTTTAAATTTTTTATCCATTAGTATTTTTAAGTTTGTTTTTTATTTCCTCCTTATGGCTTTCTTAGGTTAGCTCGAATAAATGAAATATTGGAGGTTGGTCCATACATTTGACCCACACCTATGGTTTATACCCTTGGTTCACTTACTTTGTTTTATACCCTTGGTTCATCACATGATTAGGTAGCCATCATTATCATCCCCATGCCACGACTAGTTTGACATGTCACTACCTCCATTATGGGCTTGAAACTCTCCACTCTGTCCCTTTACCCATTAGAGAGTTAAATCAAACTCTTTATAATACACTACCAACTCATCAGGAGTTTTCGTAGCGCATCTTGGGTACACCCTTCCTCTTTATAATTATTGCATTTATGAAGCGAGTGTCATGTCAATCTCATTTTTTATAGCATCTATGTTTTAAAAGGGAATGATTGATATTTTGTCATTAATGCTCTCTAAATGTTTTACCAAAGATTTGAATTATGCTCCTATTTCGGCGCTACAAAAAATCCTAGTCCAGAAAAGCGCTACAGATTTTGCTACAAACTGGATAACAAAGGGGAATTGAAGGTTAGAATGGTTGAAGGCAGTTTCATGCTATCTGAAGCACATATACAGTCAAGTCACAATGTCCAGGAACTCCTTGAGTCTTATGAGCTCTATTGAATATCAATTTAAGGCTTTGCCAAATTTTCGTAGCACCTAGCACTATGAATTGTGGATCCCTTTACCAACCGTCCCTTTTACTCTTGCTATCACCAAATTCTTATCCTATCTACATTTTTTTCTGCCTAATTCACTGCAAACGAACAAATCCTGCTAATTAGAGTTTTCATGCCTATCTATTGCTTGGCCCTTTTTGTTTTTTCTATATAATTTTCTACGAATTGAGCCATAGATCCCTTGTTTCAGCGCTACAAACTTGTGTCAAACTCATATCATTATCCTCTAATCACATATCCTGCATTAGTTCTTTTCCTGTACAATTTCAATTGATATTTAAAATTTCAAATGTTTCTATGAATAAATTTTAAAGATCCTTGTTGATTTTAATGATGATGACCCTGAATGATGGTGAAATGTTAGTTTGAAAACTTTGACAGTTGTTGCTTCCTTGCATATCCTTTTCCCTGAAGGGTTTTCTTCCTTTTCTTAAGCCATCATATTTCTCTTTCATTAGCTCAGAGAAAAATTAATGTTCTAGATCAAGCTAGAACAAGGAGAAGTTCCAGACTCAGGAGATGAGACGGAGTGGCTAAAAGGCCCTGGATTTTGAAGAAAGGTTATCCATGCATTTTTGAAGTTTTGTTGAAAGTATCATGCTTACATCCTATCTAGAGGCATCTACAGGATTATACACCTTTGGCTAAATTTTTTGGATATTTTGGGTTCAAACTGCACAAATCGGACAACTACAAGACATTTCATAGCGCCTGGCACTACAAAATGTGCTACAAAATGTGTTGTGTAAACTTTGTTGTAAGACTACTGAACTGGTATATTTGACTAACTGACTTCCAGAAGGATTTCCTGGTCAACCAGAATGAATTTTGAAAATCCAAAGGAGGTTACTATAAATCACAGAGCCATGAACATTAACCTATTTCATTTTTCACACAGGTGTCATGGATTGGATGATTTGAAAGAATCTTTGAGCCCTATTTTTTCAGTTTTCATGATTTACTGTTTGAGACATGTTTTTGTGACACGTATTCTGACCACCTGGAGATGAATTTCAAGAAATCGAGAGATTTTGTTCTTTAAAATGATCTTATCTACAAAAAAAATTCTAATATTTTACATAGATGTTATATTTTGAGAATTACAAGTGGCATTTTGAAGCCTATTTTTCATAATTTTGCCTCCTAAAAAATAGGAAGCCAGTTAAAATGTGTCATTCTCTGTTTGTAACTATTTCTATTTCGGGTAACAGGTTGGAGTTCGAATTGGTGATATGGAAAGGATATAAAGTGATATATATTTCATGGTAAAATATTAGAGTGGGGTTGGATTCATGAGACAAGAGGGGCTAGAGAGAGTAGGAGCAGTATTAGTTGCTCTTTTGTAAGCCTTAGGGCCTGCTTGTAATGGCATTTTCTTCCATTAAAGATTCATGAGAACTGTTATCATATTGTCTTCTATGTTTTTACATTTATTTTTTATCTTATTTCTTGAATATATGGCAGGTTTTGAGGATCATATCTTCCATTGATTGATGGATTCATGAACAACAGAGGATTTGTTGTAGCTTGCCCATTAAATCATTGTTCATTGTTTATAAAATATTTATCTATTGCAGAAAGGATCTTTGCATATTGCATGTTATTCCTCTTGTCATATTCACTATGCTTCTACTCATCATTATATATCCCTTTTTCTGATATACAATTTGATTTCCTTTGATCTGTAGAATGTTATGAATCCATGCCCAATGGAATGCCTCTGCACACTTTTTGTTGCCCTATCCCTTTATTTCTCATCTTGTTGATCCACCTACTCAAACCATTTTAATCCATTTACATTTTGATGGGTATTGGGATTATCCTCTAGCAGTCTGAGGGTGACTCTTAGTTCTAACATAGTCCATTCCAATAATTATGTCATATGACCCTAAAGGTAAAACATTCAGATTTAACTTTGTATTATGACCACTTATACTGAGTTCACAATCAGAAACAAATTCTGTTATCTTTATTTTTTTCCTATTTCTAAATGCACTAACCAAGATTTAGCATGTTTTACCCTCTTTAAATTTTTCGATTCTACTATGTTTGGGGTAATATAACATAAACTAGCTCCTCGATCAATTAGTATATATAAATTGTTGTTATGAATTTTACCTTCAACTTTCACAATAGTGGATTCATGATCTGCTTGTCTGCCATCCAAAGCTTCATTGATCTTATGAATGCTTCTGCCAATATCTCCAACTGATAAATCTTCTTGTAGATTTTGGAATGAAGTTTTTATTGATGGGTTTAAGCATGGACAATTTCTCTGTAGGTGGGGTTCTCCACATTCCCAACATTTCAACGATTCTATGGGACTGTCCACTATCTTCTTGAATCCCAAATTAGATGGTTTATTTCCCCCCAGTGTATGTTTTGTGTTAGAGGGATAGTCCTTCCTTTGGAATCCTTTAGTCATGTTATGGAAAGGGGATGGTTGGAAACCTTTCTTGCATTGATTCAATTTATCAGTATTCTTATCTTTACATGCCTTAGGAGTTTCAAATCTTTGTTTATATTGTTCGTAACACATTTTTCCTTCCTAAATACCTCATTAAAATATTTAGGATTATCAAATTCAATTATTTATTTATAATACTGTGGTAGACAAATAAAAAACGTTTGATTTTTTACTTTATCTCCATTGATATAAGGCACAAACCTTAGTAGATCTAGAAATTTATTAATCAGATCATCGATGGACATTTGTCCTAGTCACAAATCATAAAATTCTTTAGTATTTCTTTCGTAACAACTTTATGATAGGTATTGTTTCTTGGAATTTTTTTTTAATTCTAACCATTCCATCCTTTTTTATTTCAATCCTTTTGCTAGATTTAGGTATTTCCACTAGATACTAGCCTTTCCCTTTACATTATAAATGACCATTCAAACTTTCATATTACTAGAATAATTATAAATCTAAAAGTATTTTTTTATGTCTAGCAGCCAGGATTCAGCTTCTTCACTAGTATTTGATTCTCCATCAAAGGTGGAGGGATTTATCTTTTTGAATTCACCTTCCAATTGATCCAATTGTTTTCTCTTCTTTCTTATAGATGCCTTGTTTTGTGTCATGTGTGTGTACACAAAAGAGTTGTATTATCTTTATGTTTCATGACTAGAATTATTTGAGGACATTTTAATGACCTCCTCTTCCATCTTATTATTCCTTGGACTTTTCTTTGTTTCTAAAATATGTAACAACATTTCATTAATTTCATTTTGATCTTCTTGATCTTTCTTTAACTTTTCATTATCAGCTTTAAACACCTGCAATTCAACAATAAGATTCCTTATTGTTTCCAATACTTAGGTGGTTTAAATTCCCTTACGGTGATGTTCTGGGTTTCTAGGGAGCTATTGATTGTGGCTCCTCTCAGGTCCGTATCCTTCTCAATTCCGCGTTGACATCTTTACAAAGAGAAATTTTATGTTTGTAAAAGTAAATATTATTTTTTAGATTTTTCCTTTAGAAAAATAACTTTCTTGTCTTTCCCTTAGGACAAAGTGTTGTAACCAACATTTTTGATACCATATGTAATGAACCCAAAAATTTGCTACTAAAAAAAAAAGTTTGAAGGGGGGGGAAACTTTAGTCTTATTGTCAATGACAATATAGACCCAATCAATGTTTTTCAATCAATTCATTACCCGACATATTACTTTGTTTTCAATTTACAAAAATGCTAATAAATCTATCCCTATGGATTATAACACTCTAACCATAACAATATCTTCTCATACCATTTTTAAGCTATTCTTGTCATGCATAAGGGTTCTTCCCATATTAATTTATTAATAAACTTAAAATAAGAAGACGTAGGGTTTTCTCAAGATTTATGTTTATGGAACAACTTGTTGATATGTCATAGATAGTATTAGGTTTATTCCAATGCATGTGACAAACCATGTCTTAAAAACAATTGCTATGTTGTATTACCCAACAATGCAAAGGGTATGGTGGTTCTGAATGTGCAAGGTGGATGGCAACTAGAACCTATACTAGGAGTCAATGCAATTGATATCGTTCTTTAGAACAAATTAAAGGTGTATAAATGCACTTCACACACAATCTACTTACCATGTACCTGCGAGTTATGACACTTCAGGGACCTAACCAATGCAGGTCATCCACTTCATGGATTTCACATGGAAACTAGGGAGATGCGTACTCTGTCATTATAACATCCCTCTCTCGCGCATTGATCAGACTCATTCTTTGATCACACTTGCTAGCAAGTGATCCGGATTATTATACTATTAAACATTTTATTTTGATTATGAGGCGTTATGCGTTGATGACATGTTGTTTTACTGCATTGACATAGACAGGTTCTATTGACTTGGTTTTACTGAGTGTGCAGGATTTTGGACATCAAGGATGCAGAGGCATCAATGGAACCCCTTGAACTATGGATTGAGTCGGGGAGTGAACCATTGGGGCTTGATTTTTTTATATGTGATATTAGTACATCTGGTTAGATGATATGATTATGGATATATTGCTGACATGATTCTTTGATGATGCAGGCTGATGATAGCTTTCCGACCAGACTCACATGCGGAGTAGAGGGGTCATGCACAACTACTATATATGTTGAGGGAAAGGTGTGGACAACAACCCTGCCACAACCTACTAGCACTCCCACCATGGCTCGAACTATAGGTTAACGTTTAACTAGTTTGAGAGGACCCATGATGTCGTGAGGGATAATTGTGATAGTCTACCACGATGATTGTAAGGGGCGTGCAATAAGGAAAGGGCCTTATTCCTTAGAGGCCCTTAGTATCCCACAAGTTCACCTAGCGGAGTATTGACTTCAAGGGTTTTTGATGTCTACCAAGTCAATCAAGAGGCGAGTGGCACCCTTAGAGCACATGGTGGATCCTGAAGGGCACGTCGTGCAAGAAAAATGGAAACAGGCGAGTGGCACCCTTGGAGCACCTTCCGCGTCCTAAAGGGAACGTTGCGTTGTTAATGATAAATGAGTGAACCTAGATGGCCTTAGGACGAATAACGTGATAAGAAATTTTTAAAACAATTTCCCTAATAAAATGTCGCCCAACACGACAATTAAAAGTCTAGGTCTAAATTATACTGGTGGCAT
>ML789964.1:257800-299833 GCA_009831015.1 Picea engelmannii
CTGTAGAGTTTAATTTTGAAAAGATATCTCTGTTTTATTTTCCCTAAAAATCTAACATAGCCTTTCAAGCATTAATAGTTATCTACAATTTAGGCAAACAGGTGAATGCAAAGTCAGTTTAAATACTTGGTTAAGCATCATGAAAACTTAAATTCTTGATAGAGGATTGCAGATGTCAACACAAAGTAGTTTGTGTCTTATTTTACTCTGTATCTTATGGATTTTTTAATTCCTGTATTGGTCCCCAGTATTGGTTTAATGAAAAATGTCTTCTGAACTTTATTATGAATGTTTTCAGGGTAATGAACTTAGTACCATTGTTGATCAACTCAACAAAAAGTGGAGTAGTCTTGCATAATCAAAAGTTAGACTACATGAAATTTTCCCATTCTATTAAATTTCTCTTGAGTAGCTGGGAATGGAATTATTTGGATGTCAATCTGCTTTGTCAGTTAAAGGCTTTTTAACATTCTGATATTGGATTTTGCAGGTTGAGCATGAAAACATGCAGGTTGACCTTGAAAACATGTCTGCTTCTATGGTCTAAAACTGTAGAAACACCATGATGTTTGTAAGCCGAAGAACTAGAACAAAATTCTGTGTAACAAAATTCTGTGTGGGGATTGCAGATTGTATATGAGAGTACAGATTAATATTTGCCAGCAAAGATACAATTTACAGCCATGGCCCATGGGGATTGCAGATTGTACTCTTCATTAGCTTGTTGATTCTTCAATTAACAAATTTTGTCCTCTGTTTTTATTTAAAAATCTAAACGACAGACTAAAATTTTTAGACTAAACGACAAAGAAATTGCTCTCTGTTTGTTAAAATGCTCTTTGTTTGTTAAAATTTTGTTAAAATTTTGTGCTCTCTGTTTGTTAAAATTTTTGTCTCTGTTTGTTCAAATTTTGTGCTCTCTGTTTGTTAAAATTTTGTGCTCTCTGTTTGTTAGAAAGTGCTCTCTGTTTGTTAAAAATTTGCAAAAATATAGCACGAATTTTGTCCTCTGTTTTTATTTAAAAATCTAAACGGAAGACTAAAATTGTGTCCTGGAAATAGACTGGTGAAATGTAGAAATGTAGAAATGGATGCAGCTTAGAATTATACAGAAATATCCCTAAAAAAATATTGCCAAATTTTTTTTAGTAAAACATTTAAACTACGAACTTAGATTTGAAGATTTTTCTCGACCACTTGGACCAATGTAAATGAATTGCATTGCATTCAAATTTAGTCGTTATGTTGACCAGTTCGAAATAAAAAAATTCTATCTACTTTCTGTCTCACAGAAGTGTTTCAATCAACTTGCACTCACTGTGTTCATTGCAGGGAATAATGCAAATTTATACGACTTTGTTTGTACGACCAGTGCTGCTAATTCCATTGACATGCAATCATCAACAAACAGATGTTGAAAAATTCATTTGGGGATGTTCTTTTTGTAGCATCTCCAATAGGAAGTTGGGGTTGTATAACTCTCTGTGGGTTCCCACCTGACCATGGGATAATATTTTCATGAATTTTGCTGGAGGGATTCCTGAAACAAGAAGGCACCATAACTACATTTAAGTGGTGGTGGACATATTTAACAAGTTGGTAGTGTTCTTTGCAACACTTTGGTGACTGGGCAAGAAGAAGAAACAATGTTCTTTACACATGTGGGGTAGACTGGCAACAGGTTTCTTAGCCACCTTTGGACCACATTGGGTACAGTCACAAACACCAAGCTGAAAAGGAGTGGTGCATTCCATCCCTGAATGGATAAGAGTAAATTGGTCCATCACACACTGGTGCTTTCTATGATTATATAATCACAAGCATCCAAGGATTTGAGATGATAGTTTTCATATACCTAACATTTTTATAACTGGTTTGTTCACAGGTTTAAAATTGACCTTTAAATGGCCCGATCAGCTGCATTGCAATCCTCATTTGCCAAAGTGCAGGGGTCCCTAATCCTAGGGGCTAGCTGTACTTTTTTGTTTGAAATTGTTACTGCAATGTGTTTTTTTCCATGTGGAGTTTAATGGAACTAACATCTAAATGTGTGTTCAAAATTTGACTCTTATGCTTGTCACTCCTTTTCCCTTCATAAGTAAAATCATTATTTTTGGATTGGAGGTTACAGTTATTCAACCTTGGATATTATTTTTTTTTCTATTGATGAAAAAACTTTATCTGTATCTGTTAGTTTTGAAGTGAATTTTAGATCTGTAGAAGCTCAAATTTTTTTAACTAACCATAATGATTCAGGTCAGGACACTGATCCAAAGAGATTTTAGTAAGGCTCTAGATGGAAATGATATCCTTATTTCACCAGTTGCACCTACGGCTGCCTATAAGATAGGTGTGGTTGCTTGACTTTTATTTTTGTCTAAAATTTTTGCAGGTTACTCAACATTACTGCATTGGCAACCCTATAATAGTTTCTGGCTAATTTTTAAACTTTTCTATTGCAGGAGATAAAGTAAATGATCCATTGTCTATGTATGCAGGAGATATTATGACTGTAAGCAATTCGTTACCTCATTTCGCCAGTTTTGTGAATTTATTTTGAGACAGTTATTTAATGATAAGATATCCATATATTTCAAATATTAGAGAATAAACCCAAGAGTTATTGTTTTGAATCCTGTTTGTATCAGGATGCGAAGTAACTTAGAGGTCTCAATGATACTAGCAAAATAAATGATGCTTGGAATCAAATCATACATGTTTAAAACTTCATGTGTCATGCCAAGAGAAGACTGTATTCATAAGAAAATGATTGGATCTAGCTAAATAATGTCTCCATCTATACTGCTAATCAACTTCTTGAACTTGGTCTAAGGAGTATAAAGAATCAATAATCTTATCTCACTCACATCTCGTTTTCAGTTTCATATGGTTTGCCACAAAGGACAATTTTCAATTTGATAAAGTTTACTTATGACCATCGAATTATAGAGGCATCATTTCGTAAAAAATGCTAGTTGCCA
Source organism: Picea engelmannii (assembly GCA_009831015.1). Classification (NCBI taxonomy): domain Eukaryota; kingdom Viridiplantae; phylum Streptophyta; class Pinopsida; order Pinales; family Pinaceae; genus Picea; species Picea engelmannii. The sequence goes on from ML789964.1 coordinate 260,782, forward strand.
AAATGAGAATAATCAGATATTCTTTTTCCAACTCTTTGTATGTAAATCTAGATGAACAGGATTTTTACTGTGTACAGTAACAATTGTTTACAATAGCTTTTCACCTCATGATTATTGGGAGCTTGTTTTCTTCTCTTCCTGCTTGGTGTGTTAAATTGTTTCAGTAATCCTATCTTGAATGCAGTCTCTAACTATTTCCTTAGATTAATCTATGACAAATTTGAAGATTGGATGAAAACTAAATAAAACTTTGCAAAAATACTTGCACTCTATTTCCAGTGTTTCAATCAACTTGCACTCACTGTGTTCATTGCAGGGAATAATGCAAATTTATACGACTCTGTTTGTACGACCAGTGCTGCTAATTCCACTGACATGCAAATATTATAATAGTTTGTACGACTGTTTTATTTTTAGTTAAGAAAAACGACAACCAGGAAAAAATAACCTTTGTTTTAAAAAAATGTGAAACAGACCTTGGCAACACAGCGCTACAACGACCTCAGAAACACATCGACCTCGGCAACACAACGAGACAGCGACCTCGACAACACAACGACCTCGGAAACACATCGATACAACGACACAGAGCTCTCATGAATACACCAAAAAAACATTCCAAACGTTTTAAAGTCGATGTGTGGCTAATATATAAAAAATCTTTCGGCCGAAAGATAGTTCGGCTGAAATATTGTTCGGCCGAACTATCTTTCGGCCGAAAACGTATTGCCGAAAAGAAAATATTTGACAGACCAAATTTATACATGTAAATCGAGAGCGCGGTTATTGCTCCATTCGATTTGACGTTTATTTTTTCAGCCGAAAAATAGTTCGGCCGAAAATAATATCTTTCGGCCGAAAAATATTTTTAGTTCGGCCGAAAAAAGGTTTTTCGAAATTTTGGAGACCAGATTGTCACGAAAGTGTAACCCACCTTCGTGATTCCACCCATATGCCTTTGAATTTGGCATCCTGGCAATGAAAAAAGGAAACCACGTTTATTTTCATCCCTCTCTGCGTTGTTTTTGTAGTTACCCTAGTGCGTTTGGCACAACGATTTTCCATTGAATTGAAGTCTCTGTTTTCCTTGTATTGACCACTAGTTTTCCAGTGAAATGATGTCTGCGTTTTCCTGTTGAATGCCCCCGATTTTCCCTTTGAAAATGTGATTGAGTTTTCTATTATTGACCACGATTTGGCCTTTTAAATGATGAATTCAGTATGGCTTCCTTCTGGTGCATTTTTGCACAACGATTCTCTTACTTAAAATGATGATGGCCTTTGTTGGAGTGACCAGAATTTTTTCTTTAAAACGCTTGACTGAGTTGCTGATAAAACACCCACGAATTTTCTTTAAATCGATTGCTTGAGCTTGCTGTAAACGCCCATGATTTTTCTATTAACTCAATTGCCTGAGCTTGCTATAAACGCCCATGATTTTGGCTATTAAATCGATTGTCTGAGCTTGTTGTAAATGCCCACTAGTTTTGTCAATTAAATGTGATTGAGTTTGATGTAAATAACCATGGATTTGACCAAAAAAAGGATTGACTGAGTTCACTATTGAAGGGACACTAATTTTCTATTTAGAATGATGACTGCATTGCTGGAATGCCCACGATTGTTTCCAATTAATTGTGACTGAGTTTAACTGCTGGAGTGACCACGAGTTGCCTTAAATGTTGACTGCGTTGATTGTTGAATGACCACGAGTTGATCCTTCTGCAGTTTGTATTGTCTTCTTATTCTCCTTCAATTTGAGTGTACCCAGCCTTCTCACTTCCAAACATTAATTGCTACAGCCATGTTATTGGTCAGATTAATTGCTATGTAACTGCCATGTTAATTTGTAGGCTAATTTCTACAGCAATGTCAAAGGACAACAATTTCGTTCTTAATATTAATTTCCACATCGATGTCAATTTCCATAGCGATGTTAACAGTCAATAGTTCCCTTCTTAATGTTACAGACAACTAGTTATTTTTGGTATGGTTATATTAGATAGAAGGCATGTGTAATTTAATTGATTACAAGTGTTATATTGTAGCATTTTACATTGATGTGGCTAATGTAGTTATATATTGTCATTTGATAGTTAGATTGTAATTTCGGGGATTAACTTAGAATTAGCCTTTTCGATGGTGATTAATGGATAAATGAGTTTAATTGTATTGACCAAAGTATAGATTAATCTTTCTAAACTAAATTGTAGCTAATGATTAAATCATAATGCAACATTGCTGAACTGATTCGTAATTGAGGTTATTTCGTTTGAAATTAATGCTTGATTGTAATGTATAATTTTCGATTGATTCAAAGGTGATGTGATTTAGATTGAAAGTAATGACAATGGTGTAATGTAGAATGGATGATTGGATTGTATTAGTTGTTAATTAGTTGGTAAGTTAAAGACTAAATTGTAATTTAGACTTGCTAAATTTCGATGGATATTTAATTTCAAAACAATTTGCAACAGTTGACTAGTTTAGACTTGATGATTGGATTGGGTGGTTGATGAAGCCATGTCTTCCCTGGTAGTCATCCTCTTGTGTACCATCGACCTTTTGTTTGGGGTGTGGGTATAGTCTCCCTGTCAGTATTCGTCTCCTAGCACGTCATAGTTTTCTAGAGTCCTTGGTCCAGATAGGATGTGTTGTGCCATGGTTATTGATGCGTCTATCACCTGGGGAAGATATGATTCATGATGAGGAGATCATAGCGTGCTCTATTTGTATAGCATTGAATGATAACTTGGCCAGAGTCAGTTCCTTCCATGTGACTGTTTTCATCGTCGCCTTCTTTCCCTAAAAACAGAAGAAAAAAAAAATGCACTTCTTCTTTGCTTGTAGTCATAACGAAGGGGTCGTTACATATGGTATCAGAGGCAGGTTCAACCCGTGACTTGGGATCACTATGTATTTCATTGATATGATTTGATTATAATGTTGCTAATTGAGTTGACTTGTATTCGTGCAGGTAATCATGGTTAGAGGACTCTGCAGAGGAATACGACGGGGCGCTAAGGGAGGAGGCGCAATGCCTCCAGTAGCATCCACGCCTGAGGGGTATAACCCCAAGGGAGACAAACAGGTTGTCAGGCGGGAGAAAATAGAATTGGGTGATGTGGTTGGGCTGATGAGATCTTTTCAGCGCATGTCTGAGGCACTGATCAGTCATTTGGATAGAGATGAGGCCAGAGCATCGACACCCCCTGAGGGTCCACCGCATGCTCTGGTCAGTACTGGTAGCATTCACTGCGAACTCGAGAAGGTCAAATTTCTTGAGTTCTTTGGTGCCCCAGATGGTGCATCCGCCGAGGCATGGTTTGAGAGTATGGCAATGTGATTTTCACTCTGCGACTATACCTCCAACATGAAGGTGTGCATGGCGGTCTTTCAACTGAAAGGAAGTGCTCTTCTATGCTGGAAGACACTCCTACCAAAACTGAACATGGCCGTCAAAGACGTGTCATGGGAACTATTCGAGGAACAGTTCTGAGAGAGGTACCTATCAGAGGAATTCATTAAGCATCAGCTCAATGATTTCAATGCCTTATGAAAGGGTGGTCATACGGTGCCCGAGTACGAGGCCTGTTTTATGGAGCTACCCTAGTATGCTCCACATCTTAACAATAAGAAACTTAAGGTCAATAGGTTCGTGTTCAACCTTAATGGAAACATACGTGCAAAGGTTAGGATTATGATGCTTCAAACCTTGCATGATGCCATCCAAAAGGCTCTCATAGAAGAGTAGGAACTTATCAGCAAGGGTCAGAGTAGGACTCTAGCGATACCAACAGGGTAGGCGTCATCTGGTGCACAACAACATCAGACACCAGTGAAACATACGTCGGGATATCGTGGCTTCCAGAGGGGATCCACTTTCACTACACCTCGGTGACCGACCCCTTAGCAACGAAAACCTTATCGGGGACCACATCATTAGCAGTAGCGTCGACCGTAGCAGTAGCAGTTTAGGCTTGTTCAGTAGAATAGACCAGGATTCCAGGCCGGTGGGCCGTCATCTTCTACTTCAGGTACCAGGAGTACTTGATCGAAGAAGGGGTGTCGGACGTGTGGGGAGCCACACTACGAGCACGAATGCCCAGTGGAGAGGACTAGAGCGTATGGATTAGCTAGACCCACTACCATGGGAGATATGGGAAAGGCCCATAGGATTCATGAAACGATGAATAAAAGCTAGGCAGAGCACCAGTCGACTATGCTCGAGATGTCAGGTACCATCACTGACTAGACCCTTAGTATTTTAATAGATCTCGATGCTACTGAGAGTTTCATTTCGGGTGCAGCGCTAAAAAGGATTAAGGTAAAGGCAGTCGAATAGGATGAGTTTAGATTCGTAGAGATAACTTCGAGAGCCAAACATAAGGTTGGAGGAAAGTTTACGAGTTGTACCCTTAACCTAGGAGAGTTTCTCACCAGGTCCAACTTGTACGTCACGATCTTAGGATCTTATGTCGTTGTGATTGGTATGGACTGTTGGAATCACATACCAATGGAGTGATTGTAGGTCAGAACTAGGGAGTTTCCCTGAGGTTCATATCTTCCTTGCAACTATGGAGGAGCATGCATAAGGGGTGTAAGCTTTATGCAATCCTTTTGTTAAATGAGAAGGGAGTACCGAAAGGTCTAGAACACCTTCCAGTGGTGAGATATTTTGTAGATGTCTTTCTGGAGGAGTTACCTGGGATGTCGTCGGAGAGGGAATTAGAGTTTACTATAGACCTAAAATTGGGAATTGAACCAATAGCTAGGATGCCTTATCAGATGTTGACCCTGGAGTTATAGGAGTTGAGAATGCAACTGAAAGAATTGCTAGACCTAGGACTGATATGTCCAAGTGTGTCACCGTGGGGTGAACCTATTATTTTCATACGAAATAAGGATGGGTCGTGGAGGCTCTGCATTGAATACCATCAATTAAACAAGGTAATGATCAATAATCAGTATACGTTGCCGAGGGTAGATGATTTGTTTGATCAGATGAAGGGTGAGACGATATTCTCAAAGATCGATTTGTGATCAGGGTATCACCAGTTACGGATCAAGGAGGATGATGTTCCTAATACCTCCTTTAAGATGAGGTTTGGACATTATGAGTTTACTGTTTTACCGTTTGGACAGACAAACGCCGCAAGGGTATTTATGAGTTTGATGAACGGGGTGTTCCACGAGTACTTGGACAAGTTCGTCCAAGTATTCATTGACGATATTTTGATTTACTCTTGGACGATGGAGGAGCATGACGAGCACTTGTGCTTGGTACTATAGTGTTTGCGAGAGCACCAACTGTATGGGAAGTTGTCCAAATGGTCATTTTATCAATCGAAGATTCACTACTTAAGGCATGTCATCTTTGGCAAAGGTATCGCCGTGGATCCAACAAAGATTGAGGCTATTATGGAATGGCCTGCACCGATGAATGTCCTAGAAGTGCGTAGCTTCATGGGTTTGGCAGGATACTATCAACAATTCATCGAGGGATTTTCAAAGATAGCAAATCCTATCATAGAATTGCAGAAGAAGAGAAAGAAGTTTGTTTGGACCGAGAAATGCGTGGAATATTTTAGGAGGCTCAAGGAGTTGTTGACAATGACACCAATACTAAAGGTCCCTGACATGGACACAAACTTCTTGGTATGCACTAACGCATCCAAGGAAGGCTTAGGTAGAGTCTTGATGCAAGAAGGTTGAGTGATTGCTTACATCTCGAGGATACTGAGAAGGCATGAGGAGAAATATGCGACACACGATTTGGAGTTTTTAGCCATCATTTATGCCTTGAAGGTTTGGAGACACTACCTTGTTGGACGAAAATTTGAACTAAAGAAAGACCATTGTGGACTACAACACATCTTTATGCAAAGTGACCTGAATGCAGGACAACAACGTTGGTTGGAATTACTTAGCGAGTATGACTTTGATATTACTTACATAAAAGGAATAGTGAACCGATTGGAAAATGCATTGAGTCGAAGATCAGGCATCTTTTTAGTGTTTCCTCTTCAGACTAATCTACGCTATAATATTCTAAATTTACAACGTAACGATGAATAGTACAAAGACGTCGAGGGTTTTATCGGACAAAACAAAATGATGGTACAAAAATTTGAAGGATTTATGTTTGACGACGATGGATTAGTGAGGTTTAAAAATCACATTTACGTACCGCCAAATGACGAGTTGAGGATGTTGATACTAAGCGAGGCTCATAGAGCCGTGTACATGGCTCACCCGGTAGTCACAAAGATGAGGGCAGACCTTAAACCCTTATTCTTCTGGAAGGGAATGAAGGCAGACATAGTCAACTATATGCCCAGATGTCTAGAATGTCAGCAGGTAAAGGTTGAACATAGACACCCAAAAGGATTACTACAGTCATATGCTATTCCATAATTGAAATCTGAGGTTATTTTGATGGATTTTATTGTTGCATTTCCATTGACAACAAGGAGACACGACTTGATTTTCATAGTAGTAAACACTCTGATGAAGAGTGTGCACTTTATTCTTGCGTGTATGACGTATCAGGCACCTGACATAGCTAGAGCTTTCATCAGTGAGATTGTGAGGTTGCATGGCGTGCCTAAGAGGATTATATCTGATTGAGGATCGATGTTTACTTGATGATTTTGGATGAGTTTCCAAGAGGCCTTGGGAACCCAACTTAACTTCAGTATTGCGTATCACTCGGAGACTGATGGGCATATCGAACGAACAAAACAAACCTTGGAGGACATTTTTCGCATGTACGTGATGGATCCACGAAAGCACTGGGAAGAATTCTAGCCACTGGTTGAGTTTGCTTATAACAACAGTTACCAAAGCACCATTAATATGGCGCCTTTCGAGTTTCTTTACGGGCAACCGTGTTAGATGCCTTTGAGTTTGGATCGACTTGAGGATAGGGTCCTGGTGGGACCAGAAGCGATCCAAGAAATGAAAGAGAAAATGAAAACAATAAGGCAAAGGATTAAAGAAGTGCAGGATCGACAGAAGAGTGATGTCGATGCACACCATGTCGACCGTAGTTACAAGGTTGGTGATCGAGCCTTCTTGCGGGTTAAACTACATAAGAGTTTAATCAAGTTTGGAAAGGGAGATAAAATCTCTCCTAGGTTCGTGGGATCTTTCGAGATTGTGGAAAGAAAGGGGCTCGTGGCCTATCGATTAGCCTTGCCTGATTCCTTGACGCGTATGCACTATGTTTTTCACGTATATTTTTTGAGACAATATATTAGTGATCCTAAACATGTTATTGACATGAGTTCCTTGTAGGTATCGGGTGAGGGGGCGCTCACGGCTGAGCCAACCTGCATCTTGGATCATCGCATTCGACAGCTATGACATCGAACAATAGATCAGATCAAGGTCCAATGGGACAACTATAGTCCGCACTCGGTGACCTGGGAGGAAGAATATGTTATGCACCAACAATTTCCATTTTTGTTTGAAAGATAGACTTATGATACTGTGATACACATTATTTGGCACTTATACCATGAAACTTCAGGACAAAGTTTAGACCAACAGGGGTGTATGTAACATCCCGCTCTTGCACACTGAGCAAACTTATTCTTTGAGGACACTTGCTAGCAAGTGATCCATATTATTATACTATTAAACGTTTGATTTTGATTATGAGGCGTTATGGTTTGATGACATGTTATTGCATTGACATAGACAGGTGCTATTGACTCAATTTTACTGAGTGTGTAAGATTTTGGACCTCGAGGATGCAGAGGCACTGATGGAACCCCTTGGACTCCAAATCGAGTCGGCGAGTGAACCATTGGGGATTGATTATTTTATATGGGATATTAGTACATCTAGTTAGATGATATGATTATTGATATATTGTTGACATGATTCATTGATGACATAGGCTGACGATAGCTTGCCTACCAAACTCACATGTGGAATAGAGGGGTCATGCATGACTACCAGAGATGTTGAGGGAGAGGTGTGGATAACAGCCTTGCCATATCCTACTAGCACTCCCTCCATGGCTCGAACTGTAGGTTAATGTTTACCTAGTTCGAGAGGACCCACGATGCCGTTAGGGCAGACTACGATAGTCGCTCATGATGATTCTAAGGGGAACACAATAAGGCGGGGGCCTTATTTATTAGAGGCCCTTAGTCTCCCACAAGTTCACATGGAGGAGTATTGACTCCAAGGGTTTTTAATGTCTACCATGTCAGTCAAGAGGTGAGTGGCACCCTTGGAGCACGTGGTGCATCCTGAAGGGCACGTCGTGCAAGAAAAATGGAAAGAGGCGAGTGGCACCCTTGGAGCACCTAGTGCATCCTGAAGGGCACGTTGCATTGTTAATGATAAATGAATGAACCTAGATGGCCTTAGGATGAATAACGTGATAATGAATTTTTAAAACAATTTCCCTAATAAAATGTCGCCCAACATGAAAATTCAAAGTCTAGGTCTAAATTATACTGGTGGCATAATTTTTCTATCAATTTAAATTTATATATAAATAAAATAAATAATGATGATAATCTTCATTAATCTTGTAACAAGAAGGGAGTAAGCAATTTAATTGATTCATAAAAATCTGTTGGGTTAAAATTTAAAAAAGGGAAACAGTTGTTTTATTATATTATGATAATTTAAAATTTATTAATTAAAAAGGGAAAAGGGAAAAAGTTAATTTCTACACCTGCCAAATTCAATTCTAAATGAAAAGGGGAAAGAGGGAAATCTAAAATAATCAGGAAACTAGGAAAAGAGGGAAATATAAAAAGAAAAGGGAAACACAAGCGAAAAAGTAGAAAGTCAAACTTAGTAAGGTATCTAGCATTTAATAACTTTCTAAATTAACTCAACTAGTAAATTGGTAATGGGGAAAGTCATTAAAACTTGTAAGGGAATATGGGGACACCTAGGAGCGATTCTAGGATTGAATTTAGGTGGGTGAGGGAAATAGGGGTAATTAATTAATTAAAGAAATTAATTTACGGAGGAATGAAGGGGATGGGTGACACTTGTACAGGGAGGATTTTTAGGAATTTATTTATTAAACATTAATTTAAATGCAATTTTGGGAAGGTAAAGGACTTCAAAACTCTATATAATGGAGGGAGGAGAAGGAGGAAGGATATCTTATTTTTTGCATAATGTTACACTGTATAAATCTATAATTGATTGACTTAGCTTGTGGGAGTTTGGATACCCAGCTCAGTGAGGAGTGGTAGCTCGGCCTTGCGAGGCAATATGGGAGCTAGCTGGTTCTCTGGTTAGTGTGCGTGGTCCCTTTGGGGCTCGGGGGGCTAAGGTGGAAGAAGAGTACCCCTAGCTTTGGCTGGGAGGTACCGGTGAAGTCTCATCGGTCGGAAAGTGGGAGTTGCACGGAGCACATGAGACATCAACTCAGAGTGAGCGATTGGGAAACGATACGCCTTCTTTTATTTCTATGTGGTAGAATGTTAGTATGATTTATGCTTTCAGTTCTATATGCTTAATCAAGTAAAGTATATGATAGTCTTATCGTTCTAGTTGATGACTGAAATTTACCATAGCCTTAGCTTGATGATTGATTGATTTCCCATGGCCTTTGATCCCTGGATGTCTTGAACATCCTGAGGTTTATTGATTGCGATGATTGCAGTTTATTTTTTCCTTTGTCCCTAGCTCATCAGTCCACACCTGAGCAGTCGGTCAGGAGCTTGATCCACGGTCCTCGCTTCGGTGTTAATATACCTATGGATCTCAACGCCCTTATTTTATGTGAGTGGATGATGGGCAAAGGATGTTCATGTCAGTCGTCTACCTCTGTTGTTGTCCTTGGACGATTGGTTTTCTTGCGCCTTCTAGAAAAGGTACCTATGCATATGGATTTCTTGTGTTTGTGTTGGTTTATCCCTGTGATCATTTCAATGACTTATCCCATTGGATCCTTGCGTTCTCTTACTATTTTCTGCATTGTATTGGTATCCTGGAATGTAAAACCGATTTAGTTTTAGTTTGCGTTTTTATATTGGTATCCTGGAATGTAAAAATGATTTAATTTCAGTATGCACTTTTGTAATGGTATCCTGGAAATGGAAAAACAATTTAATTTCTTAGTCTGCATTTTTATATTTGGTACACTAGAATTGGATAAACGTTTTTTTTTGTGTTATTCATGTATGCGTGGTAATGGTATCCTGGAATGGAAAAATGATTTAATTTCTCTGTCTGTGTTTTATATTTGGTATTATTGTAAGAAAAACAAAAACGTTTTTGTTTTTCCTGTATGCGTTTGCATTTGGCATCTTGGCAATGAGAAAGGGAAACCACATTTATTTTCATCCCTCTCTGCGTTGTTTTTGTAGTTACCCTAGTGCCTTTGGAACAATGATTTTCCATTGAATTGATGTCTGCATTTTCCTTTTATTGACCACGAGTTTTCCAGTGAAATGATGTCTGGGTTTTCCTGTTGAATGCGCCCGGTTTTCCCTTTGAAAACTTGACTGAGTTTGTTTTTTTTTACCACAATTTGGCCTTTTAAATGATGAATGCATTATGGCTTCCTTCTGGTGCATTTTTGCACAACGATTCTCTTAGTTAAAATGATAACGGCCTTTTCTAGAGTGACCATGATTTTTTCTTTAAAATGCTTGACTGAGTTGATGATAAAATACCCATGAATTTTCTTTAAATCGATTGCCTGAGCTTGTTGTAAACGCCCACGATTTTGCTATTAAGTCGATTTCTTGAGCCTGCTGTAAACGCCCATGATTTTGGCTATTAAATTGATTGCATGAGCTTGTTGTAAATGCCCACGATTTTTTCTAATTAAATGTGACTGAGTTTAATGTAAATAACTATGGATTTGGCCAAAATAAGGATTGACTGAGTTCATTGTTGAAGGGACACAAATTTCCTATTTAGAATGATGACTACATTGCTGGAATGCCCACGATTTTTGCCAAATAATTGTGACTAAGTTTTACTGTTGGGGTGACCACGATTTGCCTTAAATGTTGACTGTGTTGATTGTTGAATGACCACGAGTTGATCCTTCTACAGTTTGTATTGTGTTCTTATTCTCCTTCTATTTTAGTGTACCCAACCTTCTCACTTCCAAACATTAATTTCTACAACCATGTTATTGGTCAGATTAATTTCTATGAAACTGCCATGTTAATTTCCAGGCTAATTGCTACAACAATGTCAAAGGACAACAATTTCCTTCTTAATATTAACTGACATAGCGATGTCAATTTCTACAACGATGTTAACAGCCAATAGTTCCCTTCTTAATGTTACAGACAGCTAGTTATTTTTAGTACAATTATATTAGATAGACGACATGTGTAATTTAATTGATTACAAGTGTTATATTGTAGCATTTTACATTGATGTGGCTAGTGTAGTTATATATTGTCATTTGATAGTTAGATTGTAATTTCGGGGATTAACTTAGAATTACCCCTTTAGATGGTGATTAATGGTTAAATGAATTTAGGAGTATTGACCAAAGTATAGATTAATCTTGCTAAATTAAATTGTAGTTAATGAATAAATCATAATGCAACATTGTCGAACTGATTCGTAATTGAGGTTATTTTGATTGAAATTAATGCTTGATTGTAATGTAGAATTGTCAATTGATTCAAAGGTGATGTTATTTAGATTGAAAGTAACGACTATGGTGTAAAGTAGAATGGTTGATTGGATTGTATTAATTGTCAATTAGTTGGTAAGTTAAAGACTAAATTATAATCTAGACTTGCTAAATTTCGATGGATATTCAATGTCAAAACAATTTGTAACTGTTGACTAGTTTATACTTGAAGATTGGATTGGGTGGTTGATGAAGCCGTGTCTTCCATGGTATTCATCCTCTTGTGTATCTTAGACCTTTTGTTTGGGGTGTGGGTATAGTCTCCCTGTTAGTATTCGTTTCCTAGCGCGTCAGAGTTTTCTAGAGCCCTTGGTCCAAATAGGATGTGTTGCGCCAAGGTTATTGATGCGTCTATCACCTGGGGACAACATGATTCTTGATGAGGGGATCATGGTACGCCCTATTTGGATAAAGGAGAATGATAACTTGGCCAAATTCGATGCCTTCCATGTGACTATTTCCGTTGTCTCCTTCTTGCCCTAAAAACAAAGACAAAAAAAAATGCACTTCTGCTTCGCCTATAGTCGTAACGAAGGGGTAATTACGTATGACCCCGTTACATAGAACACCATGTTGACATGTCATAGATAGTATTAGGTTTATTCCAACGTGTGTGACAAACCATGCCTTAACAAAAATTGTTATCTTATATTACGCAACGATGCAAGGGGTATGGTGGCTCTGAATGCGCAAGGTGGATGGCAACTAGAACCTATACTAGGAGTCAATGCAATTGATATTGTTCTTTAAAACAAATTAAAGGTGTATAAATGCATGTCACACACAATCTACTTACCATGTACCTTCTAGTTATGACACTTCAAGGACCTAACTAATGCAGGTCATCCATTTCAGGGATTTCACATGGAAACTGGGGAGATGCGTAATTTGTCATTCTTCAACTACGAGTGACGGGATCAAGACAACATAATGCTCATTGCATTATCTCTCCATATACTATTTCACTAATATTTCCTCCACAAACTCCAATATTTGTGGCATTGTTGCTCTGTAGAAATAAGGAACGAAACGACAAACAATGGTGACTGTAAGGGTTGGCTTGCTTCGAAAACAAGGTAAGACCTCTACATTTTGATATTTTGTTTCGAATAAAGTCATGGGTAGAGTGTTTTTTTTCTCTATTATGATTATTTGGTCTAATTCCTTTTTCTTTAAAGGGTCCATAAATAAAAGACCATGTACAATTTTTAAGGATGTGTAGGAGTAGTGCTTCTACTTCACCCCAGGAAACTGGTGGAAAGTATGCTTGACATGTCTCCGGTCCAAGTATTAAATTTAAACAGTATCTTGCATTCTTGCATTTAATTTAATTTTCTCGATAATTTATGGTTCTTCTTCCTATTCGCCTGTACAGAACTACCCATTTTCCGATTTACAGTTTTGGGCTTAAACTTGAATATGCGCATGTTTAAAGTTTTCTGTGAACTATAGACAGGGAAATTTCATGTATTTGAAAGGATTCCCCTAGATTAAATTTAGAAATTTCTTCCTTAACAGTATTGAGTTTACTCTTGATAGCTATGCATACAGTCTCCTCTTATCTATGGTGGAGGGTTGATACCCAAATTAGTTTGATAACGAATTTACCAGTTGTCCATCCCATAATGTTGTCTTCAGTTCTCTTGTTGTTTTCTTGAATTTGTTTGTAACCCTCGACACTATTGTATTTATAACTACGCGACAAACTTGGCATTCCATGTAGTCGCTCTATGTTAAGGGACCTATCTGTTCGCTATGGAATCATTGATAGTTTTAACTTTTTAACTACTATAGTGGTCTCTATAATCAGTCTATGTAATTACTTCATTTGATTCTTGAATACCCTATGTTACAGAATATGTTTATTCTTTGAGGAAATTTCGATAGATCTGATTCCTTCAAATGATATCGTCATCTCTGTATTTAGTCTTTGTAATTAGTCTATGTAAGTACTCTCTATAATGAGTCTTTGTAATTAGTCTCTATAATTACTCTATTTAATCAGTCTCTGTAACTAGTCTTTGTAATTAGTCTTCGCAATTAGTCTCTGTAATTACTTCATTTGATTCTTGATATAAGGTGATCTGATACAATTTCCTCTTGATAATGTAGCAATTAACTTCATGGTAACCTTTGTTATTTTTATTTAAATAAGTGCATGAAGCATGTATTGGATTGATAAGAGTAAAGGTTTTATGGTATTGTATCTATTTTTAAATCATAGTTTTCAAATTCATTTATATGGATACAAGCTTGATGATGGATCCCATTTTATTGTGAGGCAAACAATTAAAATTTTAAAGGCCTCCTCCTCTCAGGTCATGGACCAAAATTAACTCACAAGGGGAGAAATGACCGAAACTAAATCCATTCTTGAGATAAATTTATGCTCCTTTCTACTTTTTGTTTATATTCCTTCAAATAATTGAGGAGATAGTAATGCTTTTGTTTCCCTTTGCAAGTTAACTTGCACGATTTTGATTGTGAGATGGGGCTTCCATATAGCTAAAAGGTACGCAGGTTCCATTAATCAGGTCTTTTACCGAGATCCTCTCCCACAGATCCAACGAGAGATTTATGCTCACTTTGGTTCTTCATGATATTTGTTATAGATAGTCGATGTTGATTATTTACCTTTTTAAAATCGTTAACATAAATTAATTGAGTATATATATCCCCATCTGTATGAATATTTCATTTCAAAATAAATCTACAATGCCTTGTTGTCATACATCAGTGACTTATCAAAATGCATAAATATAATTTGTAATATTTCTCTCAAAGAACTATTGTTTCAGATAATCATTCTCGTTAATATATATGTACAAGAATTTTAATTCCTTTTTTACTTACACAATTATTATCGCATGAGCCTTTCCTCACTCCACTCGTTCTAGAGACAATGTATTGGAAGAAGTAAGAAATACAAAATTTATTTATTATTTTCTTCGATACAATCTAATCATTTTAGTTTCACTTGTTTCCCTTTTATGAAGTAGTTAATTTCATGATGAGAGATCTCCATAAGGAGACTGTCTAGCTTTAGTACCTACACAATTATCTATGTAGATACAATCTTTATCCTACATATAGATACTATATCTAAAAGAAAGTCAAATCCAACATGAAATAATAACATATATTTAAGGAGCTCCAATCTGTAGTCTACATAATTTTGTAAAATATATGTGGTTCTGCAACTACATCCAAATTAGTAAATAAACACTTATCTACATGTGTATACACATGTAAATCAATCAATCTATTATGTCCACAGGGCACATCTATATAGATCATTACTTACATATATATATATCAATCACTTAGTACTTCAATAGAATGAAAAGTAAACAGTTAATATACATATATGAAATAATTATGTTGGGAAAACAAATGGAACAACCATGTTCCACCCAACCATAGATACATAACAACCATGATTACTTTTCCTAATCACCCCCTATCCTGACCATGTCTCCATAAGGTAAAATTCCGCATCACACTTTAGCCATTGTCGCTCTGAAGAGTTCAAAAAATCATTTTCCTAACACTAGATGTGCTCATAACAACAAACAAATCTTTTGCAACATACTAAGCAATGTACTACCTTCCACATATGTTGTATATATACCTTTTTTCCATTACCTAGGACTTTCCATTCCTTTCCCTCCTTTGGAAATTCGCATCTTTACAAATCCATTATTTTTAGGGGCTGCTAGTGACAAAACTCAACTTTTGACACTTGTAAAAATTAGCTCTAAGTTAGCTCAAACATGTTCCCCACTCATCGAGTCATAGTCAACTAATTTTAACCTGGTTTTTCCATCTATCTTATAGCATTTAATTTATTAAAATGTTTGTCTCATACATGTTTCCATCAAAAGAGGACAATTGGCAAGTCAAACTTTTGTCCAATAGTCATAGAAATCGTAATTACATACTGCAACAAATTAAAATTCGAATTTCCTTAAATGGAATATTTTTTTTAGAAAAACAACTTTCAAATAATTTATTTTTGAATAATTTGAGGATATCACAGAGGGTTTCTATACAGTATAGGAAATGCCTTCATTAGATCCTCCATTAAATTTTCTTTATAAATCTTGAAAGCCATCGATGCTTCTAGGAACAATTGTATTTTTCCTAGTTCCTTTCTATCAAGAACCTCCCATACTTCATCCTTCATTGTCATTGAATTCTTTCTATTATTCCCAATGGTAGGAAAATATTCTTATGATATGAATCGGCCTCGATTTGAATCTTCCATAGTTGGTAGTTTTGGTCATTAAGATTCTCAACCTGAAACCTGCCTTCTTCCTCCTTTCCTACAATTTTATCATCCAAATACACCTTTGGCCCTGATACCAATTGTTAGGATTAGGATCTTGGAGAAATAAAATAAAACAACTCAAGATGAATGCTGAAATAAAACACAAAACAACACAATATAAGAGAGACACAGATATAGATGCCACTTGCTATGGGCTACATCTGTGGAGAAAAAATCAGTCCTTCCTTTATTTGATCTAGCAAAAAGAAGGATAAAACTTATACCATATCTATTGCAATTCCATCTTCACCCTCTCAAAGTCTTCTCTCTAAGTCACCACTCTCCTTCTCACCATACGTAGCTACAATACAATGCCCTCCTAAAAATAGGATTTCTTTCTAAGGATAAAATGTACCAACATAAATTCTACCATCATGTATACAACCTAATGATGAATTATATATATTGACTACAAAATTACAATATCAAGAAATGGGATCTAAACATGGCTAAAATATGACCTATGAATCAAGAATGTAATCAATCTCTGCAACCAACAAAGGATGCAATATTGCCAAATATTCATTATCAAATACTTTACCTTGCACATACAAATAATGGTTTTCCATTATGATATCTATAGGAATAGAGTGTCAAACAACTGATGCATGTCATAATGATCATATTATATCTATGGACAATATGCAACAAACATATCATACTTGATATGTGGCACAAATAGATATATAAATGATGAGATGAAAAATAGATTCCCAATAAAGTTATTTTTCATATCCCCATAAATATAGGTTTGCAATGACCATTTAGTTACACAAATATTACACAATTTATGAATTATCATGCATGTAAAAGAAGCGAATATGGTTTTAAGTGAATTCTTGCATATTATTCTACATTTTTAGGGACATCAGGGAAATATGTTCCATTATTGAAGAAGAATATCATAATAATAGGTTTTTATTCGTCACTGATAGTGTCAATCCATTTACACAATGTGGCATGATTTTGTTTTAAACAATAACAATCCTCCTTGGATGTTAATAAGGAAGAAGCATGCAATGCTTGTATTGATTGTTCCAACGATTTTTTTACAATAATGTTTTCAACATACCATTTCATCTATCTTTCTTGTTGGAGAATTTCTTATATGTATAAGGTAATAAATGTGTATTTTAAAATAATTAGGTAACCATCGAGTTAAAAATATGGATGTATATATTAAATTTCTTATTGTGAACTTTTAAAATTAATTTCAATTCCACAAAATACATACATGGAAAATTTATGATGCCCAAGGGATAATGCAATTTTTGTATTATGTTAATTTTTACACTTTAACAATATATTTTCTTTGTTATTTCATGCATTTCTTGAATTTTTTGGATTACTAGTATTGACATTATTATATAGTCCTTTGGCATGAAAATAAAGGGTAAATTTTCATATCCAATATGTTAATATTATGGTAGCTGCGGGAGGTATTTACCTCCACGTGTAAACCTGATGAGAATAGAAGACTACGGAAAACAAGAGAAAACCCTAATGAGTTGGCTAATAACCCTAGAAGTCTTGTCGGCTCAAGAAGATAATTTATATTAGTTTATTAGCCTCCAACAGAAGAAGTCGACTAGAAATAATAATAATATATTGAACAAACACATATCCAGAAGGAGAAGTCAGCCCCAACAAATCTGGCAGAACCAGTATAAATACAGGGCACTAGTTCTCATTTGACACATCTTAGAATTGCAGACAATAAGTGATGCGCATTGCAGTTCCCAGTTTGGTGTGCACGTCTGGAGGAGAGCTGCAGATGTAGCTACTGCAGCTAGTAGTTTCGGTGTTGGCTTGGACTATCTCTTGGCTAGGGTTTGGACTATCTGATCAGTTATTGTTGGTGCGCTATCCTTGGAGGAAGATGCGCTACACCTTGTTTGGCTATCTATCCTAGGGTTTTCTTCCGGAGTAATTCTCAGTCAAGGTTAAGGTGCTCGGATGGTGGCTTCAGCCTATGGTTGGGTGACGAGGGTATCGTCAATGGTAAAAAGAGAAAACATTATTCTATATTATAATAGGTTATGGGCCCACACCTCCTTCATTCAGTCTAAACACTGGAAGGAAACATAACCGCTAGAATATTGAGCTCGATGGGGAATTGCCGCTAGGGTTACTAGCAGAAGCAACTTCCAAGACACTGTCGCTAGGGTTACTAGCAGGATCAGTTGCATAAACCCTAATCCTCTTGTTCAGGCACCTTAAGTGAATGGATTGACCTAATCTCTAGATAGATCAGTGCACTCTAGCCTAGCGCATCTCCTGACACTCTCAGCAAACCGAGATGTGAAGTTTGAATTTCTGGTCAAATCTAAAGTTTGACCAAGTCAAGTAGCCATGAATAACTCTATGAAGTCTGAGAACAAGTTAGATGGAGCCTCTAACTTCAAATCATGGAAGACAAGGATTGACCTCATCCTTGCCAAGAATAAAGTATTGGATATCATGAAAGGAAAGATCGTGAAGCCAGAGTTTGAAGAAGGAGAAGAGAAGGAACCGCATAACGTTGCAGCTATGGAGAATTTCAAAGATGTTGATATCAATTCCATGAGTATCATAGTGGATTCCATAAAATACCACTTGATACCCTACATCTCCCATCTTGACTCATCGAAGAAGATGTACGATGCCCTAACAAATCTCTTCTCAGTCAGAAACATTGGACAAGTTATGAGTCTGAAGAATGAGCTTCGTGACATGAAGATGAATGATGATGACAACATAACATCATACTTTGTAAGAATCTCCCAATTAAGAGATCAACTACAAGCTATTGAAGAGATCACTTCAAAGAAGGAATTGGTGAACATAGTACTCAATGGTCTTCCTAAGACATGGGATGCATTTTCTGCAAACATGAACACAAGGAAGGAGTACCCAACATTTGAAGAACTTTGGACTTGTTGTGTTCAAGAAGAATCAAGGATCAATGCAAAAGAGAAATGCCAAAAGAAGTACAATGATCAAGCCTTCACAACAAGATTCAAGAACTTCAGGAACAAAATGAAGTTTGGTTCAAGGAGGAATCCAAATCAAGAGAAAGACATTTCAAAAGTACAATGCTTCAACTGTCAAAAGTACGGTCACTACAAGAATCAATGTCCCGAGCTAAAGAAAAGGAAGGAGAAACATGAAGCATCGATTTCTGAAGAAAAGGAACCTACAAAGAAGACTAAGCAGGATGGAAGAGACTTCTTCTTCTAAAAAGGTAACAACACTCTTCTTATTTCTTGTGCATA
Organism: Picea engelmannii; assembly: GCA_009831015.1. Classification (NCBI taxonomy): domain Eukaryota; kingdom Viridiplantae; phylum Streptophyta; class Pinopsida; order Pinales; family Pinaceae; genus Picea; species Picea engelmannii. The sequence goes on from ML789964.1 coordinate 280,013, forward strand.
TCTTGTTTGCATCGTCTCTGTACATACCTTGTATATCTATCTCTTGGAAGATAATGTGTTCCAAGAAGAACTATACCTAAGGAAGAACAAACAAGATGAAAATGGATATTATTAGATAATACACATGAAAGGATGAAATACAAATCATGTGGAAGATATTGCAAAATAAGATACTTAGAAGAAGCAAAGACAGAAAGAAGTCAGCAATCGAGAAGAAATTGGAAAAAGACTCATGATATTTTGTAGAAAACAACAAGATAGAAGCGTGGACTCCATTAGACAAGGGAGCTGATTATATGCACTCTTACATGAAGCAAGGGTTAGGAGGGAGCTAATCCTATGATCCATTGAAGATGATGAAATATATATATCCATGGTAGCAGTCATGAAAGACAAGTACGTGTTCAGTTCAACCACAGAAGAAGACTTCTTCGAAGAGAAGCCTTAAAGTATTCCTGGTTTTTCATCCAGATCAGTGATCCTATGATGAAAGGAAGAAGTGGAATCTCTAGGGCATGTAATCTATAAGAAACTCCATGGACCCAATATCTAAAGAAAAACATGAAGAAGAACATGAATATTCCAAGAAAGAAAGAAAATCCAGAACAACCAATCATAATATTAAGAATCAAAAGATTACCAGCCTAATATGAACTCACTAAAAGCAATCAAGCAGAGGAACTGAAAGTCGTGATGAAGAATAGTGTATGGAAGACTTATGAATAAAATCATTGCGAGACCTAGAAATAGAGGTTCTCCCAGATGGAGGGAGAATACTATGATGATTACTTGTTCCAGTACACCAGACTTATCTCTACATAAATCATTATATCATCTGCAACATCCATGAGTCAGAATTCTACATCAAATGAATGCAAAGAATGCTCTCCAGAGAAATTGAATAAAGTGTGTATGGAGAGCAATCTCAAGACTTTGAGGCATACCAGAAAGAGACTCACGTATAACGATAAGAAGAAGATAACTTGGTGAAGAACCTCCAGTGCACAGTAGAAGCGTGGTGAAGATTTCTTATAACATCAATATGACTACTCAATAGATCAGATCTCTTGATGACAGAAGAAGTGCCACATAGATATGATCTAGTTTTCCAACTATGATATACTCTATTCTTCAGATCTACATGAATTCTTTACAGTGTTCCAGACCAAAGTACAATTGAAATCAAGCATTACATTATCCATGATGAAGTCCAAAAAGGAGAAAATGATCTCTCCAATACATATCTCCATAGATGAGCAGATAAGCATACATTTTGGTAAATCTTCTATCCAAGATGAAAGAGTTTGCGTACTCAAGATAGAGCTCGTGGAAACAAATTCCTTCTTATTGAAAAAGGAAGAAATGACTCTCCAAGTTAGGAGGGAGCACTAAAAACATTATTGAAAACATTCATCTTTAAATTTGAAAAACAATCCATCTTGGACAAATGCTTTCCTGTTCGGAAAGTGGTTGAGACTTCTAACGAACAATCACTTTCCATTGTGGTTAACGTTTGAAGTAGTATGATTGTTGATGTATCATAGACATTGACTTCACATTGTGGTTAACATGGGTAGTGGTCTAGGGCAGTCTCTCTTCTTGAGGGTTACTCAAGAAGAATGGCCTGCCTCGCTGGACAACGATTTATCATTGTGGTTAACATGAGGAATGGTCTGTTTTGGAGGTTTATGCAGGATAGTCTTTTCCTCTTGTGGTTAACAGAGGAAATGGTCTAGACAATCATTCCTTAGGTTTTATACATTCTCTCTAGGGCGCACTTTGATTAGTGTAGGAGGAATGGCCCAGGGTGGGGAATGGTCCAGGCTCAACAGTCCTTAGGGTTATACATTTTCTCCAGGGTGCACTTTGATTAGTGTAGGAAGAATGGCCCAGGGTGGGGAATGGTCCATGTTCAGAAGACAAGACAATTATTCTTCCTTGCTTGAGAAGAATAGTCCAAATATCTCATTATTCTAGTCTGAGGCAGATATTCTTTTAGAGCTCACAAATGTGAGTGAAAGATTGGCCTAGATAATTCAATGTATATGATAACATTGTTTCTGTGCAGGTTGCTATTAGATGTTTGTTATGAAGACTATATGACAGTAGATGTAGACTACTATGGTGGATATGTTCCACTGTTCCTGAGGCAGATATTCTTTCAGAGCTCACAGATGTGAGTGAAAGATTGGCCCAGATGATTCAGTTTATATCATAACATTGTTTCTATGCAGGTTTCTATCAGACGTTTGTTATGAAGACTGTATAATAATAGATGAAGACTATTGTGGTGGATATGTTCCACTGTTCGTGACTATACGTTGCTGATCAAGTACTTGTGTGTTACTTGGTGTGGTAGTGAACCACTAGATTGTAGTTATGTACTACTATGGATAGACACAATGGTGTTCTATTTTTATTCTAATTTCCTTGAAGACTATCAACAATTTATTGGAAATAATCACCATCCAGACGAATGATGAACATGGATTTTCCAGACGGAAATTGGTTCAGAGCATTTACTCCTCTAGATTATAAGAGTGGATCTTGTATCACTCTATGGTGTGAGTGACTTATCCAGCATCATTTCTAATTAATCAGATGAAGTATGGTTTCGAGAGATGATGCAGCTGATGTTGATGGTGATGCTCATGATCTAGTCATGAGATAGTCTAGACGACTAGACTGATGCTATTGGTTAAATGGTATGTTTCTGTGCTCAAGACCATTACCTGTAATACCTCCCTATCTAGGAGGGAGTGTTAATATTATGGTAGCTGTGGGAGGTATTTACCTCCACGTGTAAACCTGACGAGAATATAAGACTCCAAAGAGAAAGAGAAAACCCTAATGAGTTGGCTAATAACCCTAGAAGTCTTGTCAGCTCAAGAAGATAATTTATATTAGGTTATTAGCCTCCAAGAGAAGAAGTCGGACATAAATAATAATAATATACTGAACAGATACATATCCAGAAGGAGAAGTCAACCCCAACAAATCTGGAAGAACCAGTATAAATATATGGCACCAGTTCTCATTTGACACATCTCAGAATTGCAGACAACAAGTGGTGTGCACTGCAGTTCCCAGTTTGGTGTGCACATGTGGAGGAGAGCTGCAGATGCAGCTGCTACAGCTAGCAGTTTTAGTGTTGGCTTGGACTATCTCTTGGCTAGGGTTTGAACTATCTGATCAGTTATTGTTGGTGCGCTATCCTTGGAGGAAGATGTGCTACACCTTGTTTGGCTATCTAGCCTAGGGTTTTCTTCTGGAGTAATTCTCAGTCAAGGTTAAGTTGCTCGAAGGGTGGCTTCGACCTATGGTTGGGTGATGAGGGTATCGCCAATGGTAAAATGAGCACACATTCTTCGATATTCTAACACAATATATGGTCTTATAACGATATTTATATACTCAGTAAGTTAGGATAGAAGGTATTTGATGAGTACATGCACTTCCTCTCTAAGAACCATAGGCATCAAACTACCAAAAACAATATTTCAACAAGTAGGAAGAGACTACAATAAAACCACAAAGAATGACATCTTAATTTTGGAAAAATGATTATCAAAATAATTGTGAGTATAAGCTATAGTTCATCTCCTTATAATATGTAGTATCCTACAATTTGTATTTATTGTAACATCATGCTCTTGCATGCACCTGATGTGACTTATTCTTTGAGGACACTTGCGTGCAAGTGAACTGGTTCATTATATGATTGACTATTTCTCTTATGGATTACGATAACGTTGTGGATATGATTATATGTTATTTTATTATATATGTGTCGACATGTTATATTGACTAGTTTCTCTTGAGTGTGTAGGACTTTTAACAGATTGAGGATGTTGATGGCATTGATGGACCCCCTTGGACTTTGGATCGAGTTGACAATATCTTGCTAATAAGACTCACATTTGGAGTAAATAGGTCATGCATGAAAACCATAGATATTGAGGGATAGGTGTTGCAATAGCCCTGCCACAACCTACTAGCACTCCCATTGTGGCTTGAACCATAGGTTAACGATTACCTAGTTCAAGAGATCCACGATGTCGTGAGGGAAGACTGAGACAATCACTCACAAACATTCTAAGGGGCGTGTAATAAGCCAGGTTCCTTATTCCTTAGAGGTCCTTAGTCTCCCACAAGGTCGCATGACAAAGTATTGACTCCAAGGGTTAGACGTCTACCAAAATCAGTTAAAAGGCGAGTGACACCCTTGGAGCACGTAGTGCGTCTCGAAGGGCACGTCCCATGAATTAAACATGAATGAAAGAGAGTGACACCCTTGGATCACGTAGTGCATCTTGAAGGGCACATCGCAGTTTTTAACACTGGTGAGTCAATGAACCTCGGTACCTAGAAACAATATCTCATTTTGACCTGGTCAGCCTTAAAATAAATGTTGCATGAGTAAAGTTTAATAATTATAAAATTTCCCTTAAAAACAATTTTTCTAAGCCTAGTTGAAATCAAATCATAGGTCTAATTAGGGTATAAGAACTAAAACTAATTAATCAATTGATAAAAGGGGGATGAATGAAAATCAAATTTAAAATTAAAGGAGAAATAATTGATCCAAAAAAATTAATTCTTGGCTATGTGAAAAACTTTCTAATGTAGAACTTAGACCAAAAAGGGGAAACTTAAGTACAAAAGGAATGTGGAACATAGAAGAGAATCTAGTCTAGAGAACTTTCCAAATTCGAACTCAACTAAGCTTTAAGAAAGGCGTCAACCATTAAGGGAATGTGAGGGAATAAAGGGACATCGATGAGCGTTTTTAGGAACACTTTCAGGTGGGTGAGGAAAATTGGAAAATTAATTTAATTAATTAAATGAATTTCTAGTTCAACTAAGAGATCAGATGACAAGTGTATGGGGGAGAAGTTTTCCTAATTAATTTTTAATAAAATGAATTTAATGTGAAAATGGGAGTGTCATTAAGAATAAATCTATAAAACAAATGAGGGAGAAGGGGTATGGATCACGACTGGTATGCATAAGGTTATGCTGCCGGATTTTTCTCTGGACTGATTTTTCTTGTGGGAGTTAGTTGGGATACACAACTCGAATAGAGAGTGGTAGCTCGACCTTGGAAGACGATCTGGGAGCTATATTTCTCTGGTTTGTGTGCATGGCTCCTTTGTGGCTCGGGGGAAGAAGAGTAACCCTAGCGTTGGCTGGGAGGTACCGGTGAGGTCTCAGGGGTTATAAAGCAAGAGTTGGACAGAGCGCAAGCGCGGGACAATCACTTTGGATTCATCTCCTTCGATTTTGGTACGCAGTTGTAAAAATTTTCATTGGTACATTAGTTAAAATATTATATGTGGATTTAGATATTGATGAAAATTGTAATGGATTTTGGATTAAGTTGGTAATTTCAATTGAGATTGTTCTATTCATCGAAATAAAATTTGTTTAGTTATTAAAGAAAAAATTATGATTATGAATGCATGTATAACCCTCGCTTCCATGAGTGGCTTCTCGCTTGACCTTATTAATCCTCCCTGCAACCCTTCCGCCCAAGACGTTTCAGTCTGTAGACTCATAGATTTATTGGCTGGTGTGACTGAATTGCTTTTGCCGCCTCTGCGACCTTGCTTTGTTTTCTTGCCTTCTAAATGTGATTAAACCATTGTGTTCTGTGAAAATATCACCCAACAATGGATTTGTTGCCTGTGCGATTTTATTTTGGTTGCCTCTTCATTTTGATTAATTTAACCCAAGCTTTGCACAAAAATCGCACCGCATGATAAACTCGGGCTTCTCTGTGTTGACCGATCTCTTCCCACTCTGATTCTGATTGATGCTAGGCGTTCTTGTTCTATTTACACAACATGATTGAGTTTGCCCTGCGTGATGAGTTAGGTTGCTTGAAGATTTCGTTTTATTAATTTGAGCATTCGAAATTTGTATTAGATCTTGGATCGCTTCCTTTAAATAGAAAACCGAGTTGAATGTGTGATCCCTGACATTTAATTGTTAATCTGAGCTTTGGAATATCTAATGGAGCTTGGATCATTGCCTTTAATTGAAAAACGAGTTGAATGTGTGATCCCTCCCTTTTCGTTTTATTAGAATGATAATTGCTCTCAGAATCCTCTGTGCTTCCTTCTTCATTTTTGTTTACACTTAGAGTGATATTCACGCCTTTAACCTCTGCGCTTTAATTCTTCCTTTACTCGTTTACGTTCAGACTTAGATGGCACCCTTAACCTCTGTGCATCCATTCCTCTTTTCTTGTTTACACTCAGAATTTTATGGTGCCCAGAACCTCTATGTTTTTTCCTGTAGTTCTCCTTATAGAAGAAGATCTGGCGTTGTTCTTTTACATAGAAAAACGAAAGTGTGTTGCCTGCGTTTTTTTTTTTATCCTCTTTAGTTTTGATCTTCTGTATGGAAGGCGCTTTTAGTTTTATTTTGGGAGCCAACATACCTACTGCATTGTGATTGGAATCTTGTTTTTCTCTTTAATTTAAAGGTTCAATAGTAACGCACCCAAAGGAGAGTGTTTTTAAAACTGCAGCATTTTTTTTCGTGGTATCCTTTAATCCCAGCCCTTCACTTGCCAGTGATTGGTGGTCTCCAATTACCTCCGATTGCATTTATGATCCCTACGTTTTACCCACTCACCTTTAATACTCGTGCACTCAGGATTTATTCCCATCCCTCCTACTCACTCTCATTTTCACCCACTCGTGTTGTAGATTGGTGCGCCGACCTTCCGCGCAGCCCCCTCGATTTCACTCACCCTTTCCCATCCACACTCAGCCTTATTTAATTATTCCCGGAATCTTAGGTGCAGTCTGGATGGATTTGCACTCAGATCCTTTCTATGTGGCTGAGTGAATCCTTAAAATTATTTCAGTTTATAATTCAGTAGAATTTATTTTGCAATTTACATGTAATTCAGTTCGTCACTAAAATTAGAATCATAATTCAATTGGGATTATGATTTAGAATATAATGCAGTTTACATTTATAATCTGATTGCAATTAATGTTTAGAATATAATTCAGTTTGCAATTTTAATTCATATTACAACTATAATTCAGTTTAAAGTTACAGTATGCCTATTAGAATTAAATCTTTTTTCTGTGATGATCAACTTCTGCTCCTGACTTTGCTTTCACCTCCAGTGGCTAGATAGATATAATATATTTGGCGCACAAGATGAATAATAATATTGATGCGAGATCATTGTAATGATTATATTTTATTTCACCACTTAGATATATTGATGCGATATCATTGTAATGATTAGATTTTATTTCACCACTTAGATATATTGACAAGAGATCATTGTAATGATTATATTTTATTTCACCACTTTGATATATTGATGCTAGATCATTGTAATAACTAGATTATATTTCACCACTTAGACATATTGATGCGAGATCATTGTAAAATTTCTATTTTATTTCGTCACTTAGATATATTGATGCGAGGTCATTGTAATAACTAGATTTATTTCGCCACTTAGACATATTGATGCGAGTTCATTGTAATGATTAAATTATATTTCTCCGCTTAGATATATTGAGGCGAGATCATTGTAATGATTAGATTTTATTTCTCCACTTAGATGTATTGAGCCGAGATCATTGTAATAATTATATTCTATTTCGCCACTCATATATGTTGTTATATGATCGTTTTATTACTTGGAATTTATTTCGCCACTAATCTATGTTTAGGCTTTATCGTTTAATATTGAATTCCCTTGCACTTTGTTTTATGCTGAAGAATAGGTGTTTAGTTTGTTTGCGCAATGGGCTAAGTTGATGCAAAATGTTTATGCCTTAGTTTACTAGCAACCTTGTCATGATGCTACTTTATGTTTCCTTGTGAATGATTAATTGCACGCACTGATCAATAAGTGAATTGCGTTATCCGAAAATTAGATCATGTGCTTACCTCGATTATGATGTAGATTATTGTAATTTGAAGAATGATTAAATCGTGCATTTGGAAGTAAGTAGATGTTTGTTTGCACCAAAACAATTTAATAAGTAGATTATTTGCGCCTTGACTTATGTCCTTGCTGGATGGATTTAGTATTTAAGTTTTCTTGCCCCATGGAATTTTTATGTTACATGTGTTGGTTTATTAGAATTCTTTTGTGCATGGTTGATCATTGATGATCTTATTCAACCTAGCCAGTTTGGATTTGATTGTGTTGGGTGGGATGTAGACACCTCCTTGTTCCTCATAATAGTCGCCAGCCTTGAAACCTTAAATGGTAAAAATCGATGTGAACCTGGGCTTGAGTGTTGCTTATTTGTCCTAGAGGTCCTAACCATTGCAAGGTAGGATGGACGGGTAGTCATTTATATTTGTTATCTGATTAAATATTCATAAAATTCTTCAAGCTTCATGATGTGCTAATCTACTATGTTTTTTATATTTATGTGTCGCGTGAAATTCATTCATTATGATATCATCGAGTTGTGTCGCTATGAATTTATTGTTGACATTATTGTTCTAATGCTTAAAAAAAAAAATTACCTGTTGTACGTCATTTTTGTGTCGTAACGGTCGGGGTCGTTACATATGGTATCAGAGCGGGTTTGACCCACAACTTGGGATCATTACGCCTTCCGCTGTGAAAACACTTGATTATAATTTATCACTAATTAAATTGATTTGTATTCACATAGGTAATCATGGTTAGAGGACGTTGTCGAGGCAGACAACATGGTGCTAGGGGAGGAGGCGCGATGCCTACAGTAGCATCCATGCCAAAGGGGTCTAACCCCCAAGGAGAGGAACAAGTCGTTGGATAGGAACAAATAGTTGTGGGAGATGTGGTTGGGTTGATGAGATCCTTTCAGAGGATGTCATAGGCCCTGATTATCCATTTAGATAGAGATTATGATAGGGCATTGACACCCCTTGAAGGTCCATTGCACGCCCCAGTCGGCACTGGTAGCATTCACCAAGAACTCAAGAAGGTTAAGTTTCTCGAGTTCTTTGGTGCCAAGAACGGTGCATCTGCCAACGCATGGTTGGAGAATATGGTGATGTTCTTTGCACTTTGCGACTATACCTCCAATATGAGGGTCTGCATGGTGGTGTTTCAACTGAAGAGGAGTGGTCTACTATGGTGGAAGACGCTCTTGCCACAACTTAACATGGTCATCGAAGACGTGTCATGGGAACTGTTCGAGGAGCGGTTCTGGAAGAGGTATTTGTCGGAGGAATTTATTGAGCGTCAAATAAATGAGTTCAACGCTTTATGATAGGGTGGTCATACGGTGTCCGAGTAAGAGGCCCATTTCATGGAGTTGCTTCAGTATGCTCCATACCTAAACATCGAGAAGCTTAAGCTCAACAAGTTCGTGTTCAGCCTTAATGTAAGCATCCATGCCAAAGTGAGGATTTTAATGCCTCATATGTTGCATGATGTTTTCTAGAGGCCCTCATAGCTGAGGACGATCTCATCAGCGAGGGTTAGAGAAGGACTCCAACGAGACCGGCATGACTTGTGACATCTAGTGCGCAACAACATTAGACACCAGCTAGACATCCACCGGGGTATCTAGGCACTTCGAGAGGACCCACATTCACTACACCACGATGATCGATGCCTTAGTAATGGACTCCCTATAGAAGACCACAACAACAATTCATGCATGTTCAACAGAACAAAATAGAGTTTTTGGCCAATGGGCTGTCAACTTCTACATCAAGGACCAGGAGTACTAGACCGAAGACTAGGTGCTGGAAATGTGGAGAGCCACATTACCAGCGTGACTTCCTAGTTGAGGCGGCCAAAGAAACCAGATCAGTCAGACACACTATCGTAGGATATTTGGGCTAGGCCGATCAGATTCATGAAACGATGAATAATCGCAAGGACAAACACCAGTCTACTGTGCTTGAGAGGTCAAGTACTATAGCTAACTAGACCCTTAGTGTTTTGATAGATCCAGGTGCTATATAGAGATTTATTTATGGTACAACGCTAAAAAGTTAAGGTAAAGGTAGTCGAACATGACAATTTTAGCTTCATAGAAATGGCTTCGGGAGCCAAACAGAAGGTTGGAGGAAGGGTTGCAAGCTGTAGCCTTAATCTAGGAGATGTTTTCAAGAAAGCCAACCTATATGTCATAAAATTAAGATCTTATGATGTCATAATCGGTATGGACTGGTTGGAATCGCATGAGGTGATACTCAATTGTAAGATGAAACGATTGAGTTTGGTCGATGATGAGGGACATAGACATGTGATTGTAGGTAGGAACCAAAGAGTTTCCCTAAGGTTCATCTCTTCCCCATAGCTACGAAAGAGCATATGCAAGGGATGCAAGCTATATATGATCCTTGCATTGAACGGAAAGGGCATGGAGGAAGGACTAGAAAACCTTCCGGTATTACAAGAATTTGCGGACGTATTCCCAGAGGAGTTACCAAGGTTTCCGCCTGAGAGGGAATTGGAATTTAACATCGACCTAAATTGGGAACTGAATTGATAACAATAATTCCTTATTGGATGTCAACCCCTGAGTTACATGAGTTGTTGTATCTAGGACTTATACGTCCAAGTGTGTCACCATGGGGTGCGCCTATTATTTTCATATGGAAGAAGGATGGGTCATCATGAGGACTCTACATTGACTACCGTCAATTGAAAAAGGAAACAATCAAGAACGAGTATATGTTGCCAAGGATAGATGATTTGTTTGATTAGATGAAGGGTCCGATGGTGTTCTCAGAGATCGACTTGAGATCAGGGTGTCACCAGTTACAGATCAAGGAGGAAGACATTCCTAAGACTGTGTTTAAGACGAGGTTTGGACATTATGAGTTTACTATTTTACCATTTGGATTGACAAATGTCGTAGGGGTATTCATGAGCTTGATGAATGGGGTGTTCTGTAAATACTTGGACAAGTTTGTTCAAGTATTCATTGACGATATTTTGATATATTATCGAACAATAGAAGAACATGATGAACATTTGCACTTGGTAATACAGTGTCTACGAGAGAACAAATTGTTTGGGAAACTATCGAAATGCTCATTTTATCAATCGAAGATTCATTATTTAGGGCATGTCATCTCCGACGAAGGTATCGCTATGTATCTAGCGAAAATAGAGGCTATAATGGAATCTCCTACATCGACAAACATCTCGGAAGTATGTAGCTTCATGGGTTTAGCAGGATATTATCGATGGTTCATCGAGGGTTTTTAGAAGATAGTAAATACGATTACGGAATTGCAGAAGAAGAACAAGAAGTTTGTATGGACCGAGAAATGCGTGGAAGAATTTTGAAGGCTCAAGGAGTTGTTGATGACAGCCCCGATACTAAAATCCCTTGACATGGACGAGTACTTTTTGGTATGCACTGACAAATCCAAGGAAGGCTTAGGCAGAGTCTTGATGTAAGACAGTTGAGTGGTCACTTACATCTCAAGAAAGTTAAGAAAGAATGAGGAGAACTACGTGATGCATGAATTGGAGTTGTTAGCCATTATGTATACCCCGAGAGTGTGGATACACTACCTTATTGGACAAAAATTCAAACTAAAAATGAACCATTGTGGTTTACAACACATTTTTATACAAAGCGACTTGAATGCGCGACAAAGGAATTGGTCGGAACTGCTTAGCGAGTACGATTTCAAGATTACCTACATAAAAGGAAAAATGAACAGAGTGGATGATGGATTGAGTTGAAGACCATGCATATTTTCGGTGATACCTCTCCAGACAAACCTACATGAAAGATTATAACTTTACAGTGCGACGATGACTCATATAAGGAGATTAAGAAATTTATCTTACAAAAAACCATGTTGGTACCAAAATTTGAGGGATTTAGTGTGGACAACGACGAATTAATGAGATATAATAACCGGATTTACATATCGCCCAATGACGAGTTGAGAAGTTTGATCTTAAACGAAGCTCATAGAGTGTGTACATGGCTCATCCGGTAGTCATGAAGATGAGGGCAGACTTTAAACCCTTATTCTTCTAGAAAGGAATGAAGGTGGACATAGTCAAGTACGTTGCGAGATTTCTAGAATGCCATCAAGTGAAGGCTCAACATAGACCTCTGACAAGATTAATACATCCACATGATATTCTAAAATCAAAATGGGAGGTCATTTCGATGGACTTCATTGTTGGATTACCGCTGACGACAAGGAGGCATGACTCAATTTTTTTGGTAGTTGACCCTCTGAAGAAGAGTGCTCATTGTATCCCTGTGCATATGACGTATCAGGCACTAGACATATCTAGAGTTTCCATCAATGAATTTTTGAGGTTGCATGGCATGCCTAAGAGGATCATATCTGATCGAGGATCGATGTTTACATGATGATTTTGGACTATTTTCCAAGAGGCCTTGGGAACCCAACTTAACGTTAGTACCACATATCTCCCAGAGATAGACCGACAGATCAAACCAACCAACCAAATCTTGGAGGATATGTTGTGTATGTACATGATGGACCAACATATGCATTGGGAAGATTTCTTTCCACTACTAGAGTTTGCATACAATAAAATTTATCAAAGCACCATTAAGATGGCATCGTTCTATTTTATTTATGGGCGACTGTGTCAGATGCCTTTGAGCTTGGATCGGGTTGAGGATAGGGACCTAGTAGGACCGGAAGTGATCCAATAAATAGAATAGGAAATCCAAACGATAAGACAAAGAATCAATGAAGCGCACGATCAACATAATATTTATGTCGATGTGCATCGCGTTGACTGTAGTTATGAAGTTGGTGATCGAGTCTTCGTGCGGGTGAAACCGCACAAGAGTTAGATCAAGTTCGAAAAGTGGGATAAGCTCTCTCCTAGGTTCGTGGGACCTTTCAAGGTTGTGGAAAGGAAGGGGACCACAGCCTATCAACTATCCTTGCCTAATTCTTTGAGGCGTATGCACAATGTTTTTCATGCATCTATGTTGAGACATTATGTTAGTGATCCTACACATTTTATTGACATGAGTTCTTTGCAGGTGTTAGATGAGGGTATCCTCACGGTGGAGTCAATCATCATTATGGACCATCGCATTTGACAACTACAACGTGGAACAATAGATCATGTGAAGGTCCAATGGGATAATTATACTCTGCACTCTGCTACCTGGGAGGATGCATATGATATGTGTCAGCAGTTTTCATTTTTGTTTTATAGCTAGACATTTAGATATTGTCAGATACTTTATTTCCACACTTGTATAATGTGAAACTTTAGGACGAAATTTAAAACATGAGGGGGTGTATGTAACATCCTTCTCTTGCATGAACCTAATGTGACTTATTCTTTGAGGACAATTGCGTGCAAGTGATCTGGTTCATTATATGATTAACTGTTTCACTTATGGATTATAATGATGTTGTGGGTATGATGATATTTTATTTGATAATATATGTGTTGACAGGTACTATTGACCAATTTATCCTGAGTTTGCAGGACTCTTGACAGATTGAGCACGATGATGGAATTGATGGACCCCCTTGGAATTCGGATCGAACTGACGATATATTTCTAATCATACTCACATTTGGAGTAAAGTGTGTTATCCCCGATATCTAGGGATAACTAGGAGATCATGTCTCGAGGCCCACAGGTCCTAGACATGGAGTACCGAGAGTAGGATTGACCTGAGCATGGCCCTGGAGGGCCCATTCTTCTTCTTCTTTGCCAGACTTGTCCTGTCAGTAGCAGCATCCTCCATCACCATCGGCTTGGACTTGCATCGGAGACGACTCTTGCTCCATGAGGTAATTGGTCCAAGGTATCATGGTATGTGTCATGTTTGATCGTTATAACCTTCTTATATATGCATTAGGTTCCTTTCATTTCTGATGACTGCTTCAATCTTACACTAATCCACTTGACCATTGTTGGGGTGATTAATGGGGTGACTTAACAAGATTGTATTCATGGGTTTTGGTTAGCCACCAAAGGGGATTTGCAGAGCCATCGTCCGCTCCCATCATTCTATCATTTTACATCTTATCTCCCATTCATCCATCCCATTCCCCTAGTCTGGCCATTAGGATGACCTTTTGAGGGTTACACTTTGTCTTGTTGGAATAAGGGGCTAAAGGCCTAGGGGGTAAAAGCAACTGGTAAAAGATAAAATCCATAAGAAATGAAACCTAGAGATGCTTCGCCCAGGGATCCCCAAGAAGGCAATAAAAGGCCTCTCGATAAGAAACTAAAGGGACCCTAAGAAAAACAATAAAAAAAGACCTAACCAAGAGGATGGGAGGTCTCATCATGAGCTGGCCCATTATGTTCATAGGTATCCATTAGTATGACATTGCCATTATCTGGTCACCACGCCAGGGAAGTGACCTTTGGTTGCATGGCCAAGGGAAAGGGGGTCTCATCACGAGCCAACCTTATCATTTCTATGAAGATACCAATGGGTAACACTGTCATCTCTGGTCACCATGCCAAGGTAGTTTCCTCTGGTCAGACCTTGAAGTAAAAAAGAAACAAAAGCAATAAATGAAAAATAAAAGCAATAAAGGGGCTTGGAAAAAAGTGCATCCATGACGGGTACAACTCACCTCCTACAGAGGCACCCACGGACAAAAACTACCCCTGGTCTTACTATGACTGGACATCCCTAGACCATACCACTTCGTATACATGGCTTGAATGATCCCCTGAGGAAACTTTCCTTTTCTTGTGGGTATTATCCCAATAGGTTATTCTGTTGGTTTTTTTCATCTTTGTATAGTAGATATGTGTATTGTCTTTGAGATCTTAGATGATATGTTAGGGATTTCATGCATGTATTTGATAAATTTAATGATGAAATGTGATTGACATTGCTATGATCCCGAGGACTGATGAGCCCATGGAGGGCGTAGTTTTTAATATGCAGGACCATACCCGATGGACAGGTACCAGTGGACTCGTACACATGGGGATATGATTATCTCAGACCTCCATGGGGCTGAAGAGCCCATCGGATGGTTGCTGGGATGGTAAAGATAGGACAACATTGTGATGAGCCAATGCACTAGAAGGAAGAAGGACGTCCTACCCAGGACACTTTGGCAGAGCCCAGCCTAGGGGGGATCACCCACTGCAGATGGGACCATTGCTTTTGATGGAGAGGACGTCACCTAAGGTAGCTGGACATTTTTTGGAGCATGTGGCAGTGTGCTGGGGTCATTTGGCATGTGTAGAAGCTTGGAGGAGCCCTAGAAGGGCCAACGTTCTGCTTCCTGGATGTTGAGCTTGCCCAAAAAGGGCCAACGTCTCCCTCAGAGGGGCGTGACGTCTCCTTTTTTAGCTCATATTATGACATTTCTTAGCATTTAATGTAAAAACAGTGTAAAATTGAAAGTCAACCTTGTCGACTGTTTTAATGACCTAATTTTAAAATTAAAGGTCATCTGGATGATATAAATAGAGGATGTTGCCTCTCATTTTCAAATAACAGAACTCACTCTCTTGTGAGAGAATCATTTTTAGTCTTTTGTCTTGGTATTATTGCTCTTGGAAGTGAGGCACAACTCTTGTGGAGGATCATTCTTGGCATTTTTATGGTGTTTTTCTATCATTGGAAGGTTTACAACTAGGGTTTGATAAGCTCTTCATGATTTGAAAGTGTATTTCTCATGCAAAACTTCTTAAATGAATGGTTGTATGTTAAATCTCTTGCATTTATTGTTACATTGTTATTATTTTGCTTAATCATTTAAACCCTAGGTAGCAAGCACGCAAGTAGGTCCTTGCTATATGTCCCCATGATAGAAAACTTGTTTTAGCCATTGATTAAGGAGAATATAGCCTAGCCGTTGCTACACTAATTCCCCTTTTTCTGAGTTATGTTTTGAACATAAGTTGAAGAAAGAAGACGTCCTAGGCCTAATTAATTTTACACCTAGGGTTTTGACTTTCAGGGTTTGAAGGGCCTTGCTCTTGCAACACTCTTCACCCTTAGATTTATGTTTTGAAGCTAGCCGTTTGCCAAGGATTTTTTAAGGAAAGAGGGAGGAGCATGAGGCCTTGCTTAAGAAACACCAGAATGAGCCTCCTCCCCTTAGGGTTTTGACTCTAGGGCCCTGCCATTGTAGCACCATAGAGCCTAACTCTCCCGTCCTTAGATTTAGATTCTCCCGAGACTTAGCCTTTGCTTCTGACTCCATAATACCCTAAGGCACTAGTCTATCTCTCCAACGTTGAGTTTATTGTGCCAAAACGACTTTTTCAAAACTCTTAAATTTGAAACCCTAACTAACCCTAACATCTAACTAACCCTAATTTGATGATGACGCCATGCCTAGTTTAAGATTTTGGTTGATTAAAAATGTTGTGGCTTAGTCATATGATAACAGACATTGATGTGTTGATAATTTTCATTGGCCTATTTTGCAAAACGTTGAGCTCTTTGTCTATAGAACTAACCCTAGAACAAGGCTGACGTCACCTCTAGTAAGCTTGACACAACAATCTTGTCTTGAGTGAGCATTTAATGATATTTGATGCATGGTGTTAATTCAAAGATTGATTATATACATTGGGTGCTATATCATTTTCAGTGTTTATTGAGAAGTAATATCATAAGCCATAGTCATTTTTTGCAATCATTGACCTCGTCAATAATTACTGCTATTTATGCTCATGTATATTAAATGTTGATAGTCATTAATCTATGAAGTGCTAACCACTACTTGCATGCATTAGTTTTATTGTTTCCTTGACTCGCAAACAGGTGCCCCTTCTATGGTTTATCTTCCTCTTGACTATCTTCTTGGCGGTAATTTGTGAAAGGGAAAGCTTACCTTGATCCTTTAAACCTTCACCTTTCAAAACCCCCAGATTGCCAGGGACGTCTCCCTTGGGTTTAGCCATCCTAAATAGAAAGAGACCCCATCGAGGTGACAGTGGGTGGGGAAGCTCCTGTTACGCCAGTTTGATCCTTACCTTTTAGCTACTCGACCTAGACTACAAACTGAGCAATAACATTTTGGCGTCGTTGTCGGGGAACACTGAGTCAATCTTCCTCAATGACAAATCCTTTGGTAAGCCTTGCCTCAGA
Source organism: Picea engelmannii (assembly GCA_009831015.1). NCBI lineage: Eukaryota > Viridiplantae > Streptophyta > Pinopsida > Pinales > Pinaceae > Picea > Picea engelmannii. Next base: position 297,064 of record ML789964.1, read on the forward strand.
GACCTTCTCTCACAAGCTTACCTGGAGACTCCACTAGACCTTATTCCCCCTATTCTTTGGTAGTTTAAGGAAAACTATCTGGCAACTACACTAAATTTTCTCAAGGTGCCACATTACCTTCTGTGATATTCTCAAATTATGGGATCATGGCATACTGGGAACAAATGTATCCAAGTATTGATTTCAGAAGTTTTCAAGGATACCCAAATTACCTTGATAATAAATGGCTAGACAACTCTCCAATGTTTTTGGGGCTCCCAACTCCTCACATAGTAAATTTTTTGTAGCATTTGAGCAAGATAAAGATGGGAGGAGAGGATTCTCTTATAAAGTTGTTTTTTCTCACCCTGCCATCCTACTTACAAAAACGCTTTAAGAGTTGTTGCAAGGACAGGGGTATATCATCTTTCATACACCTCATCAGCAAGTTTATTGAACTTACTAAGCCAGATTGCCAAACGTATGAAGATGTCCTTCAAAACCTCATGGTAACCTTAAACCACAAGGGATTCACCACTGAGATCATAGAAGATCTCATGAGAGCTTATCATGATCAATACCAAGAATCCTCTGATATAAGAGACAAGGTTTATGAAGACCATTATCAACCCCTTGAAGAGGAGCACGATATCTCCCATAATCCAATAGAATGCAACGAAGATGTAACTAGAAACGTGAATTATGAGGATGAAGCACCAGTAATCGCTCCTCAGCTTGATGAAGCCCTCCAAGATCCTGTCACTCATGCACAAGATGAAGAGAATGAGGTAAGTCATTTTGATTCTTTTGATTATAACTTTTTCTATGACTCAGAGAATGAAGAAGGAGTGGAACCCTCGGACGAGTTGGATCCCCTATGTCTCAAGACTGAAGATGTAGAGGCAGATCTTCCACCTAATGACATTATCCAAATAATTGAAGCTCTTGCATAGGAAGGATTAACCGAGGTAAATGGTTCCCCCTTCCAAGTTTCTAGTGATTCTTTGCCTTATGACATTGAGAGTGGAGAAGTATTGGATGTTTTGACTCCTCCATGTTATGATACTGATACTGACATAGCTTATTTCGACGAGTTCATACATGTTGGGAGACATAGGTGGGATGCATTTAAATATGATACAGATCCCATCTATGACATAAAAGGTCATCTTCGGACGTTGCCCTTGCAATTACCACAACAGATTACTTTTGACCAGTGGCAACAAGGAGTTGAGGTTTTTACCATCCAAAGGACCAAGGATGACCCAGTACCTTATGATTTTCGGTCATACCTTGAGGACTTGGATGACTGTTCTTCTGAGCATTTGGACTTATTTTGTGAAGATGATTGTCAATCACCTATCTGCTCAGATTTTGATACAAGTGAGAACATCGTTTGCCTAAGGAAAGTCTCTCATGGCTTTTCACTCTAGCCACATGTTGTTACTTTACCATGCATGTCCATTAAAGGTGTGCTTGGGAAGTATATTTTTAATGTTGAGTTTACCTTTAGGCAAACCCTGAGCTCCAAGGGTTGGTTGGGTACTGTGTGTTTCAGTCAGTTTTTCAACTTTCCCTTTTTAGTTTGCCAGTCGTCTATTAGACCTTTTTCGATCCCTTCTTTGACTTCAGGGCGTGAGGATGCCCTAGGTAGCCATTTTGCAGGCCCTTTGAGTCAGTTTTCTGAACCTTTCTCTCCTCATGACCCTTTCTTGAAGTGGATTGAGTACTTTCCTCAGAGATGGACTTGGAAATTTTTTATCCCTCCCACCTGCCTCCATGAGTTAGATTCTGACCTTTCTGATGATATGATATACATTGTAACTCATGACGTTTTTGTGCTTGACTTGTTACTGTTCTGGTTTATGATGAAGCACAAAGGCATGTATCAAGGAACGTTACTGGACTGGCTTCACTGGTTGTTTGACTATACCAATATGCAGCCAGCAGGTAAGTACAAGTAAGAATTTCACTTTCTATCTGCATTTATGATTACCATATGTACACATGTATTATTTTGCGGGGTGGAAATACCACCCCACCTTTTGTCGCTGATGCTTTCTTGTCAAGTGTGATCACATCTGCGGGTTTATGCCAGAGATGATAAGGTTCTCATGTGCTCTACGATGAGCACATGTCCCCGAGTTGGAGCCAGATGTTATCCCCGATATCTAGGGATAACTAGGCGATCATGTCTCGAGGCCCACAGATCGTAGACATGGAGTACCGAGAGCAGGATTGAACTTAGCATGGCCCTGGAGGGCCCATTCTTCTTCTTCTTCGCCAGGCTTGTGCTGTCAGCAACAACAACTTCCATCACCATTGGCTTGGACTTGAATCGGAGTGGACTTTTTCTCCATGAGGTAATTGGTCCAAGGTATCATGGTATGTGTCATGTTTGATCGTTATAACCTTCTTATATATGCATTAGGTTCTTTTCATTTATGATGACTACTTGGATCTTATACTAATCCACTTGACCATTGTTGGGGTGATTAATGGGGTGACTTAGCAAGCTTGTATTCATGGGTTTTGGTTAGCCACCAAAGGGGATTTGCAGAGTCATCATCTTCTCCCACCATTCTATCATTTTACATCTTATCTCCCATTCATCCATCCCATTCCCCTATTCCAGCCATTAGGATGAACTTTTGAGGGTTACACTTTGTCTTGTGGGAAGAAGGGGCTAAAGGCCCAGGGGGTAAAAGCAGCTGGTAAAAGATAAAAGCCATAAGAAATGAAACCTAGAGATGCTTCGCCCAAGGATCCCCGAGAAGGCAATAAAAGGCCT
>ML789964.1:299883-360358 GCA_009831015.1 Picea engelmannii
GACCTTTGGTTGCATGGCCAAGGGAAAGGGGGTCTCATCACGAGCCAGCCTTATCATTTCTGTGAAGATACCAATGGGTAACACTGTCAGCTCTGGTCACCACGCCAAGGCAGTGTCCTCTGGTCAGACCTTGAAGTAAAAAATAAAGAAAATCAATAAATGAAAAATAAAAGAAATAAAGGGGCTTGGAAAAAAGTGCATCCATGATGGGTACAGCTCACCTCCTACAGAGGCACCCACAGACAACAACTACCCATGGTCTTACTATGACTGGACATCCCTAGACCATACCACTTCATATACATGGCTTGAATGATCCCCTGAGGAAACTTTCCTTTTCTTGTGGGTATTATCCCAATAGGTTATTCTGTTGGTTTTTTTCAGCTTTGTATAGTAGATATGTGTAATGTCTTTGAGATCTTAGATGATATGTTAGGGATTTCATGCATGTATTTGATACATTTAATGATGAAATGTGATTGACATTGCTATGATCCCGAGGAATGATGATCCCATGGAAGGCGTATTTTTTGATATGCAAGACCATACCCGACGGACAGGTACCAATGGACTGGTACACATGGGGATATGATTAGCTCGGACCTCCATGGGGCTGAATATCCCATCAGATGGTTGTTGGGATGGAAAAGATAGGACAACGTTGTGATGAGCCAATGCATGAGAAGGAAGAAGGACGTCCTACCCAGGACACTTTGGCAGAGCCCGACTTAGGGGGGATCACCCACTGCAGATGGGATGATTGCTTTTGATGGACAGGACGTCACCTAAGGCAGCTGGATGTTTTCTGGAGCATGTGGCAGCATGCTGGGGTCATTTGGCACGTGTAGCAGCTTGGAGGAGCCCTATAAGGGCCAACGTTCTGCTTCCTGGATGTTAAGCTTGCCCAAAAAGGGCCAACGTCTCCCTCAGAGGGGCCTGATGTCTCCTTTTTTAGCTCATATTATGAGATTTCTTAGCATTTAATGTAAAAACAATGTAAAATTGAAAGTCAGCCTTGTCGGTTGTTTTAATGACCTAATTTTAAAATTAAAGGTCATATGGATGATATAAATAGAGGATGTTGCCTCTCATTTTCAAATAACAAAACTCACTCTCTTTTGAGAGAATCATTTTTAGTCTTTTGTCTTGGTATTGTTTCTCTTGGAAGTGAGGCACAACTCTTGTGGAGGATCATTCTTGGCATTTTTATAATGTTTTTCTATCATTGGAAGGTTTACAACCAGGGTTTGATAAGCTCTTCATGATTTGTAAGTGTATTTCTCATGCAAAACTTCTTAAATGAATAGTTGTAGGTTAAATCTCTTGCATTTATTGTCACATTGTTATTATTTGGCTTAGTCATTGAAACCCTAGGTAGAAAGCACACAAGTAGGTCCTTGCTATATATCCCCATGATAGAAAACTTGTTTTAGCCATTGATTAAGGAGAATATATCCTAGCCGTTGCTACACTAATTCCCCTTTTTTCTGAGTTAGCTTTTGAACATAAGTTGAAGAAAGAAGACGTCCTAGGCCTAATTAATTTTACACCTAGGGTTTGAAGGGCCTTTCTCTTACAACACTCTTCACCCTTAGATTTATGTTTTGAAGCTAGCCATTTACCAAGTATTATTTAAGGAAAGAGGGAGGAGCATGAGGCCTTGCTTAAGAAACACCGGATATAGCCTCCTCCCCTTAGGGTTTTGACTCTAGGGCCTTGCCATTGCAGCACCATAGAGCCTAACTCTCGTGTCCTTAGATTTAGATTCTACTGAGACTTAGCCTTTGCTTCTGACTCCATAATACCCTAAGGCACTAGTCTATCTCTCCAACGTTGAGTTTATTGTGCCAAAACAACTTTTTCAAAACTCTTAAATTTGAAAACCTAACTAACCCTAACGTCTAACTAACCCTAATTTGATGATGATGACATGCCTAGTTTGAGCTTTTGGTTGATTAAAAATGTTGTGGCTTAGTCATCTGATAACAGACATTGATGTGTTGATAATTTTCATTGGCCTATTTTACAAAACGTTGATATCTTTGTCTATAGAACTAACCCTAGAACAAGGCTGACATCACCTCTAGTAAGCTTGACGCAACAATCTTGTCTTGAATGAGCATTTAATGATATTTTATGCATGGTGTTAATTCAAATATTGATTATATACATTGGGTGCTATATCATTTCCAGTGTTTATTGAGAAGTAATATCATAAACCATAGTCATTTTTTGCAATCATTGAGTTTGTCAATAATTACTGCTATTTATGCTCATGTATATTAAATGTTGATAGTCATTAATCTATGAAGTGCTAACCACTACTTGCATGCATTATTTTTATTGTTGCCTTGTCTCACAAACAGGTGCCCCTTCTGTGGTTTATCTTCCTCTTGACTATCTTCTTGGCGGTAATCTGTGAAAGGGAAAACTTACATTGATCCTTTAAACCTTCACCTTTCAAAACCCCCAGATTTCCAGGGATGTCTCCCTTGGGTTTAGCCATCCTAAATAGAAATAGCCCCCCATCGAGGTGACAGTGGGTGGGGAAGATCCTATTACACCAGTTTGATCCTTACCTTTCAGCTACTCGACCTAGACTATAAACTGAGCGATAACAAAGTGGTCATGCACAACAACCAAAGATATTGAGGGAGAGGTGTAGCAGCAGCCCTGCCACATCCTACTAGCACTCTCGTCATGGCTGGAGTTGTAGGTTAACGATTACCTAGTTCGAGAGATCGATGATGTCATGAGGGAAGACTGATATAGTCGCTCACGAATATTCTAAGGGGTGCACAATAAGGAAGGTTCCTTATTCCTTAGAGGCCCTTAGTATCCCACAAGATCGTCTGATGGAGTATTGACTCCAACGATTAGACGTCTACCAAAATCAGTCAAAAGGAGAGTGGCACCCTTCGAGCACATAGTGCATCTTGAAGGGCACATCACATGAATGAAACATGAATTAATGTGAGTGGCACCCTTGGAGCACATAGTGCGTCTTGAAGAGAACTTCGTGGTTTTTAACACCGGTGATTCAATGAACCTAGGTGCCTAGAAAACAATATCTCATTTTGACCTGGTCAACCTTAAAATAAATGTTGCATGAGTAAAGTTTAATAATTATAAAATTTCCCTTAAAAACAATTTTTCTAATCCTAGTTGAAATTATAGCATAGATTTAATTGGGGTATAAGGAATAAAACTAATTAATCAATTAATAAAGGGGGGGGTGAAGAAAAATCAAATTTAAAAATTAAAGGAGAAAGAATTTATCCAAAAAAATAATAATTGTTGGCTATGTGAAAAACTTGCTAATTTAGAACTTAGAGGAAAAAGAGGAAACTTAAATACAAAAGGAATGTGGAGCATAGAAGGGAATCTAGTCTAGATAACTTTCCAAATTCTAACTCAACTAAGATTTAATAAAGGCATCAATCATTAAGGGAATGTGAAGGAGTAAAGGGACATCGAGGAGCATTTTTAGGAATGCTTTTAGGTGGGTGAGGGAAATTGGAAAATTAATTTAATTATTAAATAAATTGTTGGTGCAACTAAGGGATCGGTTGACAAGTGTACGAGGGATAGGTTTTGTAATGATGTGGTATATATTCCTTTTGTTCTTTTAATGATTAAATTTGTGGTAACCTCTGTACTTTAAAGAACCCATGGAACATGTAATGGATTGATAAAATTAGTAGATCTCTGCTATGGTATCTGGTTTTAAAAATAATATTTGACTTATGTATATGGATACAAGTTTGATGATAGGTCCCTTTTCTTTCAAGGGAACCCATCATACTGCTATGATCCTACTCCTCCTCCCGAGTCACAGACTTCTTACATCGCAAGGGTAAAAAGATGTATGTAATTCAATTCATGCCCAATATAAGTACATGCCCTTTTCTCATTCTGTTTATCTTGTTCCTACAATTAAATTTAAGGAGATAGTAATAATACTTCTCGTTTTCCCTTTTCAAGTTAAATTCCTATGCTGCAATTTTTTGAAGGGAGACGCCCTATACTTAAAAGGTACTTGGGTTCCATCCCAAATTTTCTTCTTACTGAGATTATCTTCCATAGATCAATGAGAGATTTTCACTCACTTACTTCTGTTATAGACAATTGATGTAGATTTCTTAAATTCTATTTCAAATTAGCTAACAAAGATTATTGGGTATGTAAAAACCCAATTGTATTAATATTTTTACTTAGAATAAATCTACAAGGCCCCGTGTACATCAATGACCTATCCACTGCATAATTAAATTTTTCCATGACAATCTCTAATATCTATTGTATCATATATCCATCTTCGTTAATATAAATATGTATATATTTATGGGAATTTAATTCATCTATTTTTGTACTCAATTATGATTGCGTGATTTTTCTTCACTCCACTGGTTCAAGACATAATATACAGGAAGAATTAAAACTATGCAGTTTTACTTATTATTGCCTTAATACAATCTAATTGTTTTGGTTTCACTTGTTTCCATTTTCTAAAGTAGTCAATTTTAGCACCTACACAATTGTCTATGTAGATCACTTATGTAGCCTACATACAGATATTATTTCTAAAGAAAGTCAAATCCCACAGGAAACACTAAAAGGTATTTAAGCAATAGGCAAACAAACCAATCTGTTATGGCCATTAGGCACACCTATATAGATCATTACCTACATATATAATATCAACCATATAACACTTCAAAAGAATGAAAAGTAAATAGTTAACATATATATTTTAACAATGATGTTGGGAAAACAAATGGAACAACCATGTTCCACTCAACCGCAGATACAAAAAAACCATGATTACTTGTCCTGATCAACCCCTAGCCTGACAATGACTCCATAAGGGGAAACTGAGCATCACTCCTTAGCCACTGTCTCACTGAATAGTTCAAAGAATTTTTTTCCTAACACCAGATGTTCTAATAACAACAAAACATATTACCCTCCCCCCCCAACATACTAAGAAATGTCCTGCCTTCCAAATATGTTGTATATATCTCATGCCTAAGAATTTCCATTCCTTTCCATCCCTGGGAAATTCGAAGCTTTACAAACCCCTTGTTTTTAGGGTCTGCTAGTGACATAACTCAACTTCTGACATTTGTAAAAATCAGCTCTAAGTTAACTCAAACTTGTTCCCCACTTATGAAGTCATAGTTAGTTATTTTTATCCTAGTTGTTCCATCTATTGTCCAACATTAAATTTATTAAAAAAAATTGTCTCATACATGTGTCCAGCAAAAGAGGACAGTTGGCAAGTCAAACGTTTGTCAAACAATCATAAAAATAATAATTACATACTTCCACCATCTAAAATTTGAATTTCGAGAAATGGAAATTTATTTTTAGAATAACAACTTTGAAATAATTTATTTTTGAATAATTTGAGGATATCACATCCTCTCCCCTTTAAGTATAACACTATCCTCAGTTTCCAAATCGTCTCTTCGAAGGGAATTGGATATGATTTCTGCAGTTCTTCTTCCAATTCCCAAGTAGCCTCCTCAAGACTAAAGTGATTCCATTGAAATTTCACCTGGGAGATGGCTCTGCTTTGAAGTATTGTTTCTTTCCTGTCTAGAATGCATAGAGGTTCTACTTGGAACTCGCCTTCTGGTTCCACCTGCACCATGTTTGAGTCAATGATGTGAGTTGGATCGTGAATATATCTTTTTAATAGTGAAACATGAAAACATTATGAACTTTTAAATTTGCAGGGAGTACTAGTTGATACACCACTGATCTGATTCAAGTTAAGATCTCGAAAGGACCACAAAATCTTAGCACCAACTTGGAACAAATTCCTAGTTTTAGGGAGCTTCTCCTCACTTTGACTTTGAGATATACATGTTCTCCAATTTTGAATTATTGATGTGTCCTTTTTAGATCTTCATAGATTTTCTGTTGATCTTGTGCCTCTTTCAAGTTCGGTTGTACCTGTTTGACCATCCTTTCCATTTCTTGGAGCATTTTTTGTCCAACCATAATCTTGTAAACCGGATTATCCCAACTGATTGGTGTTGTACATTTACTTCTGTATAAAACCTCGAAGGGACTCATCTTATCTTATGCTTGATACCCATTATTGTATGTGAATTCCACTAAATGTAGATATTCTTCCCACTTAGTTGGTTTTTTCCTTACATACATTCGTAACATGTCTTCGATAATTTCATTCGTACGTTTTGTTTTACCATTTGTTTGTGGATGGTAACTTGTGCTAAAATTCAAATTAGTACCCAAAATTGCAAACAATTCTTTCCAAAAATTGGATGTAAATTTAACATCTCTATCTAAAATCACCATGTTAGGAATCCCATCCAACCTAAATATTTCTTTCATAAAAATTTCAGCGATATTAATCGCTTTCTGAGTAGATTTCATAGGTATAAAATGTGCATACTTACTTCTAGCTTATCAATCACTACCATAATTGAGTCGTTTTGTCTTTGAGTCTTAGGGAAACCTATGATTAAGTCCATAAAAATAATTTCCAACTTCCATTCGGGTATAGGAAGAGGTTGTAACAGACCTTCCAGATGTTGATTCTCAAGCTTTAACTCTTGACAATCTAAACATTTAGACAAGTATTCCACTATTTCATTTTTCATGTTAGGCCAATTAATTTTTTTTCTTAAGGCTGTTATCATTTTCTAGTATCCTGGATGACCAGAATATGGAGTTATGTGCAACTCATCAAGAATTATCATCCATCTTTCTTTTTAACAAACAAAACTCGTGCTCCCCAAAGTGAAACACTTGGTTTGATGTATTATTTATTTAACAGTTCCTGTAACTGAATTTTCAGTTTTGTTAGTTCGGGAACACTCATTCTATAAGGTGCCTTTGATACTGGGGCAGATCTAGGTAGTAGATCGATAGAGAAATCTATTTCTCTCCTTGGAGGTAGTTTTAGTATCTCTTCTATGAATACATAATTAAACCCATGAAGGACTGCAAATTTTTCCAAACTTGGTTTGCTTTCTTTTTCCAAAATATTAGTTACTTGAATAACATATACTTGTCAACCCTTATTAATACATTTCTTGAGTTTCATTGTTGATATTTGTCTAACAGAAACTGGTTTTTTTATTCCCTATAATGTTCTTGATGTATTATTTTTATCCTTGTACACGAATGGATTTTCATAAAAGTTCATTATCACTCTATGCCTTTATAACCATTCCATTCCGATAATTATGTCATATGGACCTAAAGGTAACATGTTCATATTTAACTACTTATACTGAGTTCACAATCAGAAACACATTATGTTACCTTTATTTTTGTCCCTATTGCTAGTTGTACTAACCATGATTTAACATGTATTACCTTCTTTAACTTGTTCGATTGTACTAAGGTTGGAGTAATATAACTTAGACTAGATCCTAGGTCAATTAATATAGAGACATTGCTATTATGAATTTTACCTTCAACTTCCACAATAGTGGATTGATGATCTACTTGCTTTCCATCCAAAGTTGCATTGATCTTATGCATACTTTTGCCAATATCTCCAACTATTGAAGCCTCTTGAAGATTGTGGACTGAAGTTTTTATTGATGGGTTTAAGCGTGGATAGATTCTTCATAGGTGGGATTCTCCACACTCCTAAAATTTCAATGGTTCTCTGATACTATCCCCTGTCTTCTTGAATCCCAAATTAATTGGTTTGTTCCCCCCCCTGATTATGTTGTGTGTTAGAGGGATAGTCCTTCCTTTGGAATCCTTTACTCATGTTAAGAAAAAGGGGCCAGTTGGAAACCTTTCTGGTGTTGATTCAATTTATCATGCTTCTTATCTTTCCATGCCTTTGGAGTTTGAGATCTCTGTTTATACCATTCATAACACATTCTATCCTTCCTAAATAGCTCATTTAAAGATTTATGATTATAATATTCAATTATGTCTTTATAATATTGTGGTATACAACTCAAGAACCTTTGAATTTTTATTTTATATTCTTTGATATAAGGCACAATGTAATATCCTCAAATTTTAGAATATTAAATTCTAAGTGAACTTTGAAATAAACTTCCATTTTTGGAAAATTCGGATTTGGAAATTATTTGCCATTTATGGAAAATCCAAATTTGGAATTTTGATTGTTGTAATTAATTATTTGATGACTGTTGGGAAAATATTTGACTTGCCCAAATATCCTCTTTCATTTTGACACATGTGTAAGACAAACTTTTAATAAATTAAATTCTGGAAGACAAATGGAACAACTAGGTTAAAAATAGTTGACCATAACTCCATGAGTGGGGAAAATGTTTGAGTTACCTCAAGGCTGATTTTTACAGGTGGAAAATGTGGAATTTGGCCACTAGTAGCCCATAAAAATCATGGATTTGTAAATATGTGAATTTCCCAAGGAGGGAAGGAAATACCTAAGCACAATAATGCATATAAAAAAAAACATATGGAGGAGGCAGGACGCTGCTTAGTATGTTGGGGAAAAAATAAACTATGTGTTGTTATGAGCACTGTTAGTGTGAGGCAAAGGAATTTATGATCTGCGGATGGTGACTATAGCTAAGGAGGATCATTTAGTTTGACCTTATGGACTCATGGTCAGGCTAGGGGGTGAACAAGGCAAGTGAACATGGCTTTTATGTTCTATGGTTGGGTGGAACGTGGTTGTTCCATTTGTATTCCAACATCACGTTTCAAATATGTATCTCGGCTTGCCTTCCTTGTCAATGTTATGTTTATGATTTTTATTTGTTAGGAATATGATGTCTTAGTATAGTTAAAGGACACTGAATATATTGTTTATTTGAAATGTGATGGTGGTACATATATATTGGATTTCCATTTAAATATGTACATACACAATTACCATAGAGAATAGATAGAACAAATAACATTCTGAATACATTCTTCAATACCACAGAAATATAGTGATGAATTCAAAGTATCTTGGAAAATCAACCATTGTATTCAATCGATCATTGTTCAAATATTACAGTTGGAGTACCATAGATCAATGAATCCACAAACTCTTGTATTTTAAATAGAGTGCTAATAAGTATACACATAATCTATATGTAACATAAGTAATGTGCACATAGATCAGAACTCGAATAACTTTCGAGAAAGATGTTAACTTCATCTGATTACCTTGACTTGAATAACCTTGAAAGGAAGTAAAATGAGGGTTTAGTAACTGTGCTATCATTTTAATTTTGTGGAAAGAAAATAATAGAATAAGACAAGGAAAAAACTTGTCTTAAGTTATGAATTAGATCAATGGTTAGCGTTAACTTCGACCTTCAGTGATTTGGGTGATTTCTGATGTTATAAACTGGTTTCCCCAAAGTACATACTCCTGAAGTGACGTAACTTGCTGATGTAACTACTGACTTGGCATTGGCTGAGTGGCTGCCACATGTCACTTAGATTCGTTACTTACACGCACCTGAAATGATACTTTCATCTTGACACTTGTCTTCATCTGATTGTGCCACATGTCCTTGTTGACGTGGTCTACTGACATAGATCTCATGTCACAACACATATCCTCCTCCTGGATCTAACAACTTTGACGAGTTCTAGATCAATGGTCTAGATTCATTTCGGCCTTCAGGAATTTGGGTTATTCATTCCCAATTCTCAATTCTCCCGAAGTGAGATTCCCCAAATTAAACTTGAGGAACTTGAACTGATCTAACGGTCCATATTTGATGCAAAACTCTCTGAATGGTTGAACAAGGTAGTTAAACTTGGCAAATAAGTTAGCTAGATTGGGCCTACATTAAATTTGATCATGATCTATCAGAATTGATGGCCGGGAGACATTGTAGAGATCGAAGTTGCGCAGAAGATAATTCTACAAGACAGTCCCGCAATCGAAACCACGGTTTCCTATAAGGGGTACGTGTCAACGTGGCGACAATTGTGTAATGATCGATGATTTACTCCAAAACCGCCAACCCATGTCCCCACAGTTTCAAAATTACTAAAGTTGATGTGACATTTGCAGTATTTATTAGTTCAAGCACGGAGACCGTGGGTCCCAGTGGACGCATGGCGCATGATCCCATGGTCCGAAGACTTGGTACTTCGTAGGAGTTGTGTTATAGTTGCGTTAAGTCGAGAACTCCAGGAGGCAGGAGTTAATTTGGACAGTTGATCGGGAGAAGATACGTGGCAACCAATACCATAGTCCAGAGACTGAGCACTCTGGAAGGTTGGAGAGTATGGAAAACCCAAAACTTCTGAATCCTGGAGTTCCGTAATGAATCCCAACCATCGGTTGTTGAGGAAGTCATGGACCGTTGATCCACCCCAATTTGCGAAGTTTGCCAATTCGGTGTTTGGGAGAAAGAAGTTGAAGTTCCAGAGCCCTGAAGCTCAAAAGGATCCATATAAGAACCTATCTGATAGCACCGAGACACAACCTGTGGTCACATGCAATTGAGGGATGAAGAAAAAGTGCTAGTGCCTGAAAACTGTGTTAAAGAAGGGAAAAAGGGGTTAGGAAGGAAGCTTGTGGGTTTCATCTGGTTCAAACCTACATCAAAATAGGTACTGAAGACCTGGGAACTTTTTGATAGGATCCAAAAAATATATAAGAGACATTATCTTCAAGAAAAAAGATCAACTGCATAAGGAATGCATCAGATAAAAAGAACAAGTTTTAAAGGATCATATATTTCCGTGCAAAGCTCAAAATTGAGAAACTTGTCATCACATCACAATGACATTGACTGTTGACATCAATGCCAACATATTAAAGACAATATGTCCAATAGTTCATGGTCACCAAACTCTTCAATACAAATAAGTGTGTGATTTATAATCCAATAATGATGCTATAATGAAATATAATAGTAAGAGACAAGTGGAATTTAAATCTCCTTCGGCCTTTAAGAGGGATAATGATAAAGAAGTAGAACTTCTATGCATACATTAAAGGAATAAGATATATATAATGGATTATCTATGTGTCGCAAACAATGTTGGATATTCAAGGGACTTTAATGAATTCTAACAATTTTTTATTTTTTTGGGGGAAATTGGGGTATGTTACATATGGTATGAGAGATAAAGGTTACAACACTTGGACCTCAGGGAAAGGCCAAATTATTTTAATTCTTTTATTTCTATTGAAGAAAAACTAACAAATATGTTTATTGTTACAAACAAAAAAATTGTTGGTCTGTTGTGATAATGTCAACACCGAATGAAGAAGAAATCAGACTTGAAGAGAATCATAGTCAATGACATTCTCAAGAACTAGGGCATAACAACGAAGGAAGTTCAACCACCTAGGTTTTGGAAACAATGAAGAACCTCATCGTGGAATTACAAGTGTTTAAATAAGATAATGAAAAGATGAAAAAGGCATAGGAAGACCAGTTAGAAATAAATGAAATGTTGCTACACAGTATAGTAACCAAGAGGAGCCCAAAGAACAATGACAAAGAGGAAGAAGTCAGAAAAAGGTCCTCTAAAAACTATGGTAATGAAACAAAAAATGAGGAAAGTTTTCCCGAAGACACAACCATGACAGGAAACAAAAAAGCTACAGGAAGAAAAAAAAACAAGTAGATCACCTGGAAGGTGAATTCAAGAAAATAAAACCGTCCACCTTTGACAGAGAGTCGAGGATGGGTGAAGAGGTTGAAGCATGGCTACTAGATATAAATAAATTCTTCCATATTTACAATTACTCTAGTAATATGAAAGTTAGAATGGCCATTTACAACTTAAAGGGAAAAGCAAGTATCTGGTGGCAAGTCTTGAAATTGGCTAAGGGATTGAAAGAAAAACAAATGGAATGGTCATATTTTAAGAAACATTTCAAGAAGAAATATTTATCAAAAAGATATTACAAAATAAAAACTAAGGAAATCTACGAGCTAAGACTCGGACAAATGACCATGGACGACCTAATAAATAAATTTCTAGAACTATTGAGATTTGTACCATACATCAAGGAAGACAAAGTAAAGATACAATGATTCTTAAGTTGTCTACCACGGTCGTAAAAATACATAATTGAATTTGACAATCCCAAGTATTTAAATGAAGTGTTTAGAAATTCTTAGATGTGCTTTGATCAATACAAATAGAGGTCTGAAATTCCCAAGGCATGGAAGGACAATAAATATGACATAATGAATCAACAAAAGAAAGGGTTCCAACCCGCCCCTTTCTGGAATATGGAAAAATGTTTCCAAAGGAAGGATTATCATTCCAACACACAAAGTGCTCAAGGGGGAGGTACACCAGTTAATCTGGGAGGCAAGAAAGTTGGGGACAACCCCAAAATCCATTTACGTGTTGGGAGTGTGGAGAACCTCACTTGAGGAGAAATTGTCCATACTTAATTTCCACGGAAAAAAATTTATTCCATAACCTGCAAGAAGCTTCGAAAGTAGGAGATATGGGCAGAAGAATACACAAAATTAATGCATCTATGGATGGGAGGAAATTTGATCATCAATCCACTATTGTGGAGGTCGAAAGTAAAATTCATGATAACCGCATTTCCATATTAATTGACCCAGGAGATGGTGTAAGTTATGTCACTCCTAGTTTAGTTGAATTAAACAAGCTCAAGAAAGTAAAGCATGCTAAGTCATGGTTAATACAATTAGCAACAGGGACCAAGACAAAGGTAACATATTTTATTCCCGAATGTGAAATTAGCATAGATGGTCAAAGTACAAAGTTAGATATGAACATTTTACCTTTGGGATCTTACAATTTAATCCTTGGAATGGACTGGTTAGAGAAACATAAAGCAATATTAATTTGTTACGAAAAGTCACTTATTTATGGATACTAAAACAACACAGTTAGGATGATACAAGGGATCAAAAAACTAGTTTCGGTTAGGAAGATATCAACCATGAAGTTTAAGAAATGTATGAATAAGGGTTGCCAAGTTTATGTTGTTCAGGTAACTAATCTGTTAGAAAAGGAAAACAACCCTAGTTTAGAGGACTTTGTATTCCTACATGGGTTTAGAGATGTATTTGTGGATGAAATACGAGAACTACCTCCAAGAAGAGAGATAGATTTCTCTATCGATCTACTACCTGGATCAACCTCGATATCTAAGGAACCTCATAGAATGAGTCTACCCAAATTAACAGAACTAAAAATTTAGTTGCAAGAACTGTTATATAAATAATATATCATACCAAGTGTCTCACCTTGGGGAGCATCGATTCTCTTCATTAAAAATAAAGATGGGACCTTTGGACTATGCATTGACTATCGACAACTAAAAAAGATGACGATCAAGAATAAGTATTCTTTACCCATAATTAACGACCTGTTTGACCAAGTTGGAGGAGCAAGGATCTTCTCTAAGTTAGATTTAAGTTCTAGTTA
The DNA here is from genome assembly GCA_009831015.1 of Picea engelmannii. Lineage (NCBI taxonomy): Eukaryota > Viridiplantae > Streptophyta > Pinopsida > Pinales > Pinaceae > Picea > Picea engelmannii. The sequence goes on from ML789964.1 coordinate 313,261, forward strand.
TCACCAAGTCAGAATAAAAGACAAAGACATAAATAAAACAACATTTAAAACACATTACGTACACTATGCATTTGTCATAATTCTGTTCGGTCTTACTAATGCACCAACAACCTTTATGTGTTTGATGAATAGTACACTTAGTCAATATCTAGATAAATTTGTGTTGGTGTTTATCGATGATATTTTAGTTTACTCAAAAATGAAATAAGAACATGAAGAACATCTGGAAATAATATTGTAGACCTTAAGGAAACATAAGTTGTATGTGAAGTTTGATAAGTGCGACTTCTACCAAATAAATATACCTAGGACATGTGATATCCGAAGATGGTATTGCAGTTGATCCAGAAAAGACAAAATCCATTATGGAATGGCCTATCCCTAAGGATGTAGCATACATCATATCATTCCTAGGAATTACCAGTTATTACTGAAGATTTATCGAAGGATTTTCTAAGATTGCGTATCCAATTACATCTCTACAGAAAAATGGAATAATATTTACTTGGAAAAAAAAGTGTCAGGCTAGCTTTGATAAATTAAAAGGACTATTAACTACAACACCTATCCTAAGGGTAGTGAATCCCGATAAAAATTTTACAGTTTGCATGGATGCAAGCACACAAGGCTTGGGAAGGGTCCTAACAAAATATGGACATGACATCTGTTACGAATCACGTAAACTGAAAGAACATGAACGGAATTATGTTACCCATGATTTGGAATTAGCAGTCATAATTCATGCTCTAAAAATGTGGTCACATTATTTAATGGGAAGAAGGTTTCTGTTACTAACCGACAACAGTGGTGTAAAGTTTTTATTCAATCAACCAGATCCTAATGCAAAGCAAGAGACATGGCTAGCCTTTTTAAGTGAATTTTATTTCGAAGTACGACACATCAAAGGTAAAGAAAACAAAGTTGCAGATGCTCTAAGTCAGAGGACTAACTAACTTTATGAGATAAGTGTTAGCAAATTAGAAAACAACATCGAACAAAGAATAAAATATGCAAGTAGTAATGATGAAAAGTACATCAAAACAACAACAAAATTGCAAGAAAATGCAGAAAAACTGAACAAAACAAATCTGAGTTTAGATAAATATCGACTGCTAAGGTTCAAAAACAAGTTGTATGTACCTACTTCTACTTATTTAAAATCAACAATTCTTGACAAATTGCATAGAAGGTCGTATTTTGCTCATCTAGGATTCTTGAAAATGATAAAAACCTTAAGAAAATTGTCTTATTGGCCTAACATGAAGAGTGAAACAATTGAATATTTATCTAAATGCTTAGATTGCCAATAGGTAAAGGATGAACATCAACATCCAACCGGTCTGCTATAGTCTCTACCTATACCATAATGAAAGTGAGAGATTATCACATTGGACTTCATCACAAGTTTTCCTAAGACTCCAAAAAAAAATGACTCGATTATGGTAGTGATTGATAAACTTAGCAAATATGCACATTTTATACCTGTGAAATCTACTTATAAAGAAATTAATATTTCTAAAATTTTTATGAAAGAAATATTTAGATTGCATGGAATTCCTAACATGGTGATCTTCGATAGAGATGTCAAATTTACGTCAACGTTTTGGAAGGAATTGTTTGTAGGATTGGATACTAACCTAAATTTCAACATAATCTACCATCCACAAATGGATGGGAAAACTGAACAAACAAATCAGATTGTGGAAGACATGTTCCGAATGTACGTAAGAATGAAACCAACTAAGTGGGAGGAGTACCTACACTTAGTTTAATTGTTTTACAATAATGGCTATTAGACATCAGCCAAGATGAGTCCCTTCGAAGCATTATATGGAAGGAAATGTACAACCCTGATTAGATGGGATAATCCAGTTGACAGGCTTATGATGGGACTGGAAATGCTCCAAGAAATGGAGAAAATGGTAAAAAGGGTAGAATAAAATTTAAAGGAGGCCCAAAACCAACAAAAATGCTATGCAGATTTAAAAAGGAGACACCCGGAATTTCAAATTGGGGACCATGTGTATCTGAAAGTCAAAACAAGGAGGATCTCTCTAAAGGTAGGAAATTGTTCAAAGTTGGCCTCCAGTTTTTGTGGCCCCTTCAATATTAACTCGAATCGGACCCATGGTGTATCAACTAGCACTTCCTGCAAAATTAAAAGTTCATAATGTCTTTCATGTTTCCTTATTAAAAAGGTATATTCATGATCCTACTCACATCATTGATTGGAACATGGTGAAGGAGAAACTAGAAGGAGAGTTCCAAGTGGAACCTCTATGCATTCTAGACAGGAAATAAATAGTATTACAGAACAAAGCCCTCACCTAGGTAAAAGTGAAATGGAAGCAGTTTAGCCTTGAGGAGGCCACTTGGGAATTGCAGGAAGATTTGCAGAAATCTTATCCAACCATATTCTGAGAGAGGAATGAACACTAAGGACAATGTTGTACTTAAGGGGGAGAGGATGTAATATCTTCAAATTTTAGAATATCAAATTCTAAGTGAACTTTTAAATAAACATTTGTTTTTGGAAAATTCAGATTTGGAAATTAGTTTCCATTTATGGAAAATCTGAATTTGAAATTTTGATTGTTTTAATTAATTATTTGATGAATTTTGGGCAAATGTTTGACTTTCCCAACTATCCTCTTTTATTTTGACACATGTGTAAGACAAACTTTTAATAAATTAAATGTTGGAAGACAATTTGAACAACTAGGTTAAAAATAGCTAAGCATGACTCCATGAGTGGGGAACAGGTTTGAGTTACCTCAAGGTTGATTTTTATAAGTGGAAAATGTGGAATTTGGCCACTGGAAGCCCTTAAATATCAGGGATTTGTAAATCTGCAAATTTACCAAGGAGGGAAGGAAAGTCCTAGGCACAATGATGCATATAACAACAACATATGGAGGAGGCAGGACATTGCTTAGTATGTTGGGGAAAAAAGAAACCATTTTATGTTATGAGCACTATTAGTGTGAGGAAAAGGACTTTTTGATTTGTGGATGGTGACTATAGCTAAGGAGGATCATTTAGTTTTCCCTTATGGACTCATGGTCAAGCTAGGGGGTGAACACGATAAGTGAACTTGGTTCTTTTGTTCTATGGTTGGGTGGAATGTGGTTGTTCCATTTGTATTCCAGCATTAGGTTTCAAATATGTATCTTGGCTTGCCTTCCTTGTCAATGTTATGTTTATGATTTTTATTTGTTAGGAATATGATGTCTTTGTATAGTTAAAGGATATTGAATATATTGTTTATTTGAAATGTGATGGTGGTATATATATATTGGATTTCCATTTAAATCTGTACATACACAATTACCACATAGAATAGATAGAATGAACAACAGTTCAAATACATTCTTCATTACCACAAAAATATTGTGATGAATTCAAAGTATCTTGCAAAAGAAACCATTGTATTCAATCGATCATTGTTCAAATATTACAGTTGGAGTACCATAGATCAAATAAACCATAACCTATTGTATTTTAAACAGAGTGATAAGAAGTATCAACAAAATCTGTATGTAACCAAACTAATGCGCGCATAGATCAGAACATGAATACCTTTCAAGCAAGATGTTTCCTTCATTCGATTACCTCGACTTACATAACCTGCAAAGGAAGTAAAATGAGGATTTAGTAACTATGCTATCATTTTTATTTTGTGGAAATCAAACAATAGAATAAGCCAAGGACAAAACTTAGCTTGAGTTATGAATTAGATCAATGATTAACGTTAATTTTGGCCTTCAACGCTTTGTGTTATTTCTGATGTTAGAAACTAGTTTTCCTTGAAGTACATACTCCCGAAGTGGCGTAACTTGCTGACGTCACTGATGACTTGGCATTGGCAGAGTGGTTTCCACGTGTCACTTAGATTTGTGACTTACACGTACCTGAAATTCCAATTTCATGTTGACACTTGTCATCATATGATTATGTGACATGTCCTTGCTGACGTGGTTTGCTAATGTAGATATTCTTCCACCAAACATATACTCCTCCTGGAACTATCGATTGTGATCAGTTCTAGATCAATGGTCTAGATTGATTTTGGCCTTCGGGAATTTGGGTTATCCGTTCCAAATTTTCAATTCTCCCGAAGTGAGATTCCGCGAATTAAACTCGAGCAACTTGAATTCATCTGACGGTCCATTTTTGACACAAAAATCTTCGTGTGGTGGAACAATGTAGTAAACTTGGCAAAAACGTTAGATAGATCGTGGTTGCATTAACTTTGATCATGATCTATTAAGATCGATTGGCGGGAGGCATTGTAGAGATTGAATTTGCTCGACAGATAATTCTACAAGGCGGTACCGCAATCCAAACCACAGTTTCCCTGAACGGGTACATGTCATCATGGGGACAATTGCGGAACGATCGGGGAGTTACTCCAAAACCGCCAACCCATGTTCCCAAAATTTGAAAAGTACTAAATTTGATGTGACGTTTTTAGTATTTATTAGTGGACGCGTGGTGACTGATCCTAAGGTGCACAGACTTGGTACTTTGGAGGAATTGTGTTGTAGTTGCATTGAGTCAATAAATCCTGGAGGCAAGAATTAATCTCAATCATTGATCAAAGAAGGTACGTGGCAACTGACACTATAGATCAGAGACTGATCACTCTGGAAAGTTAGAGGGTATGGACAAACCAGAACTTCTGAAGCCCAGAGTTCCGTAATAAATCCCAACCGTCGGTTGTTGAGGACGTCGTGGATCATTGATCCACCCCACTTCATGAAATTCGCCAGTTTGGTGTTCAGGAGAAATAAGGCACGAAGTAGTAAGAGATTTTGAAGATGAATTTTTGGAGCCCTGAATCTCTCAAGGCTCCGGATAAGAACCTATCTAATAGCACCAGGTCACAGCCCGTCGTCACATGCAATTGAAGGATGAAGAAAAAAGGACAATTCCCGAAAACTATCTTAAAGAAGGGAAAAGGGGTTAGGAAGGAAGCCTATGGGTTTTGTCTGGTTTGAAATTGCATCAAAAGAGGTACTGAAGACCTACGAACTTCTTTATAGGATCCAACAAATATATAGGAGACATTAGCTCCGAGAAAAGAGATCAACTACATAAGGAATGCATCAAATAAAAAGCACAAGTTTTAAAGGATCACATCTTTCTGCCCAAAGCTCAGAATTGAACAACTTATCATCACATCACAATGACATTGACTATTGAAATCAATGACAACATATTAAAGATAATATGTCCAACAAGTCATGGTCACCAAACTCTTCAATACAAATAAGTGTGTGATTTATAATCCAATAACGATGGTATAATGAAATATAACAGTGAGAGACTATTGGAATTTAAATCTCCTTCAGCCTTTAAGAGGGATAATGACAAAGAAGTAAAATTGATATGTATACATTAAAGGAATAAGATCTATATAATTGATTATCTCTGTGTCACAAACAATGTTGGAGATTCAAGGGACATTAATGACCTCTAACCAAAAAAAAAATTATTTGGGAAATTTGGGGTACATTACACACAAACCTCAATGGATCTAGAAATTTATTAATCAGATCATCCATAGAGATTTGTCCTAGAAAATGTTTATAAAATTATTTAGTATTTATTTCGTAATTACTTTCTGATAGGTATCATTTCTTGAAATTCTTTTTGAATTCTGACCATTCCATCTGTTTTTCTTTGAATCCTTTCACTAGCTTCAGGTCTTTCCACCAGATATGTAACGACCCCATTGTTACGACTACAAGAGAAGCATAAGGTGCATTTTTTTTTTTTTTAGGAAGGAAGGCAACAATGACACAGTTAACCACACCTAGACGACGAACACACACACACTGATCAGGCAACAGACAACTATGACTGCACACACTAGCACAAGAGAAACTGGGTGAAACATGTGGAAATCTCGGACAGACAGAAACAACTACCTACCCGCCACAACGTGACAATGAATACAAGATAAAGGCCAAATCCCCAATCCCGACACAACAAAATCCTTGCACAATGAAAATCAAATTGTACATATTAAATTAATTATTACCAAACAATTGGTTCCCTATACTAAATTCCAATTTCGTTATCACATAGGTATTTTCCTAAGGAGGAAATTTTCTATCGTTTAAACTGGAACATTATAAACATTGCTATCTATATAATCTATATATTGATATTATTGTATCACATAGATAAAGAAATGTTGCCATTAGATATTAATTTTCTAGTTATACACAACATCCCACACACTCGACAAATAATTGTTGTATACAAATATCATTGTCGTCTAATTTAATTCTCTCTAAATTCGTTGTCTATACCATAAGAGATAATAATGAAATTAACAATACAAAAATTACTGTTTAAATATAGTGTTGCCCCTTATTGATATATAGAGAGGGTATGCAATGATGATGTATAAGGAGGATGTATATTGTCTAAAATATATTGCTAAGTTAAAAAGATGTTGCTGCGCAAAAACATGATAGTTCTGGAGAAATATGATATCGTTGTGTCATTAACGTAAAAACGTTGTCATTTCTATAATATGCTATCTATCAATAAAATAAATGATGTTTATTGCATAATATTGCTTCTATTTATCATAAGTTGTCTATCAAATAAAAAGGGTGAAAACACAGTCAACACACCATTACACAGTAATTACTCAGTCTGAATACCATCACTGAGTGAAAATTATGGTTGTCAGGCATTGTTATCTCAGTCCCACGAATACATCGCCATCTATTAGTTTTCACATATTTAGACACAGTTGCAGTTTATTTTATAGGGAATCACTTAATTAAACACCATCCATAGATTCTCTGCCAAATGTTACTGTTAAGGCACGACCATAGATAAAAATCACTGGTATATAATGATGTAAAACCATTGTTACATCATAAATAGAAAATCATAATTACACAATCAATTAACACTGTAAATATCATCATAAATAGAAATCATAAATATATAATCAATTAACACTATAAAGATGTCGTCATGATATAGCCAATAAGATGTCTATCAACACAAAGCTATTTCTTTTAAAAGTTATTGTCAACAACTCACAGTGTTTAACTATATTAAAGGAATTTAAAAACTCTATGAGTTTATTATATGTTTGCGGTGTATTAGTTTAGGAGCTGGGTAAATAAAATTCCTTATGGTAATAATCGATGGGTAAAAACTCTACGAAATGATACAATTCAATTAATGACTTCAAAAAAAATTCACAATGAAAAAGGGACCATGACTAAATCGTAGAGGTACAACAGTTTCCATTCAAGCCAAATCCGTCAATGCCAACCAATGCTATCTACGTTGTGGTAAGGGCTGGGTGAAAGCAATGCGAATGGCCATAAAGTTCATAGTGTAATTGTGAGTTATGCGCCACCAAAATAATATGGTGAGTGTTGTGCTAGGTGCCACGAAGTTCATATGAAACCGCTAAGTAAAATCCCAGAAAAATCATGGGGGTGAGTGTAGTGTGAATAGTTGGGAGTTCAGATGAAACCGCTGAGTAAAATCCCAGAAAACACGTGGGGGTGAGTGCTCTATCAATCGTTGGTTAAGTGTGTTCAATTCACAGTCAGCAAACAGTTAAATTTGTGCCATATCAGGGTAAGATTGCGCCGAGTTTTCTCACCATAAACACATTCAGTGAAAGGTAATTTCGTCGTGTTTACTCGCCATCAAAAGTTAAAAAAAATGCAGAGTAAAATCTGTCGGGAAACTGGATGTAAAATCCATGTCAGGTGTCAATAAAATCGTGGAGAAGAATTTTCTTTCTGCCAATACAATCATGGATTAAGAACGGTGCTCATGCCATTAAAATCATGGTTCATAAATTGTGTAATGTGTCACTCAAAATCATTGAGTTTAATAATGAAGTTTCCTCAGTTTACCCCAAAAAAATTCGTTGAGGTTAACACAAGAAAACATATTCACTATAAGTAAAGAAAACGTTGTCATGCAGATTCAAAACTCGGTAATAAGATAGAAAAACGTTGTAGAATCCCATGTTTAAGTGTATAAGTGACTGCGGTCAAAATAAAATCATTGTGCAAAGAAGGATAAATTTGCAGTTTGTAAATGTATAAACAAAGGGTAAAGTCTCAGGCCATAAGGGTTAAACGTAAGGTAAAATCGATTCAAATAATTTAAATTGTAGAGTTAAAAATTAGGGTACGGAGAGTTAAAAACGCATTGGATATTCAACGGTTCGTGGATAGGAATGATAACAATGGAAAAATTACTCAACACAAGAAGGCACAATGACCATCAATCAACCAAGAACAATCAATAGGGGTAGACAACTGAGAAACACATCCTTCGCTCATCATCCATGCATAGAAAAGCAGGGCATTGGGATCTATAGGTTTATTAACACTGAAGTGACGATCGTCGATCCGGCTCCTGGCCAATTGCTCAGGCGAGGAACGATGAGCTAGGGACGAGGGTGAAGTAACAAGCACAAACTCATCTCAAAATCAATAAAACCATAGGGCGGTCACCACATGTAGGGATAGAAATCCAAGGGAATCAATCAACAATGAGCTTAAGGCTATGGGGAATTAAGTTATCCATTAAAATGCTAAGTCAAACCTTTTCTTTACCCAATTAAAAATACAGAATTGAAAGTGTGAAGTACAATAAAAATCTACCATGTAGAGTCAAGTAAGCATCATGTATCCCAAGTCGTTCACTCTGAGTCGTTGTCTTGTGCACTCTGTGTTGATCCTGCTTGCCGACCAATGAGACTACACCGGTACCTCTCAGCCAACGCTAGGGGTACTCTTCTTCCCCCTTAGCCCCCCGAGCCGCAAAGGGGACACACACACTGAACCAGAGATCAACTAGCTCCTAGCTTGCCTCGCAAGGCCGAGCTACCACTCCTCACCGAGCTAGGCATCCCAACTCCCACAAGCTAAGTCAGTCAACTCTAAAATTTTGCATTGTAACGTTATGCTTCCCAGAGGAGATCCATCATCCTCCTCCTCCCTCATTTATATAGAGTTTCTAAGTCATTTACTTTCCAAAAATCCCATTTAATTTATTGTTCAATAATTTAATTCATAAAATCCTCCCCATACATGTTTCACCCATCCCCTTCATTGCACCATAAATTAATTTCATTAATTAATTAATTACTCCTATTTCCCTCACCCACCTAAAAGCATTCCTAGAATCGCTTCTAGGTGTCCACATATTCCCTTACACATTTTAATGACTTACCCCCTTACTAATTTACTATTTGAGTTTAGTTTATAAAGTTCTTAAATGCTAGATACCTTACTAAGTTAGTCTTTTTGCGTTTTCCTTGTGTTTCCCCTTTCTTTTTATGTTTCCCGCTTTTTCCTAGTTTCCTAATTCTTTTAAATTTCCCTCTTTCCCTTTTCATTTAAAACTCAAATTGGCAAGTGTATAAGATTACCTTTTTCCCCCTTTTCTTTTTAATTAATAAATTTTAATTAGCATATGTAACAAAACAATTATTTCCCCTTTTTCCCCCTTTTTAAATTTTATCCCCCAAAATATTTTTATCAAGTAATTGAATTGCTTACCCCCTTCTCGTACATGATTAATGATGATTAACATTATTATTTATTTATTTTTATTTTTATTTTTATATAAATATACATATTTTTTATCACAAGTATCACTTAGACTTAGACGTTATTTTCCTAGGCTCGGCGACATTTTATTAGGGAAATTGTTTTAAATCTTTCTCATCACATTATTCCTTCTAAGGCCATATAGGTTTATTCATTTATTAATTAACAATGCGATATTCCCTTTAGGACGCACTAGGTGCTCCAAGGGTGCCACTCATCTCATTATGTTTCCCTTGTGTGACGTGCCCTTCAGGACGTAGTCCGTGCTCCAAGGGAGACACTCGCCTCATTATGTTTTCCTTGCGTGATGTTCCCTTCAGGACGTAGTCCGTGCTCCAAGGGTGACACTCGCCTCATTATGTTTCCCTTGCACGATGTACCCTTCAATATGCACTCTGTCCTCCAAGGGTGCCACTCACCTCATTATGTTTCCCTTGCGTGACGTTCCCTTTAAGACACACTCCATGCTCCAAGGGTGCCACTCGCCTCTTAACTAACTTGGTAGACATAAAAAACCCCTGGAGTCAATACTCCACCATGTGATCTTGTGGGAGACTAAGGGCCTCTAAGGAATAAGGCCCTTGCCTTATTGCGCGCCCCTTAGAATCATTGTGAGCAACTACTGCAGTCTACCCTCATGGCATCGTGGGTATTCTCGAACTAGGTAGTCATTAACCTACATTTCGAGCCACGTCAGGAGTGCTAGTAGGCTGTGGTAGGAATGTTGTCCACACCTCTTCCTCAACGTCTCTGGTTATCATGCGTGACCCCTCTACTCCACATGTAAGTCTGGTCGGTAAGCTATCATCAACATGTATCATCAACGAATCATGTCAGAAATAATATCCATAATCATATCATCTAATCAGATGCACAAATGTCATATATACAATAATCAAACCCCAATAGTCCACTCCCTGACTCGATCTGGAATCCAAGGGTTTCATCGATGCCTCAACATCCTTGAGGTCCAAATCGTGCACACTCAGGAGAACCGAGTCAATAGAACCTACCTATGTCAATATATAAAAATGACATATAATCACATCCATAATGCCTCATAGTAATAATCAATGGTCAAAGGTATAATAATATGAATCTCTTACAAGCAAGTGTCCTCAAATAATAAGTTTGCTCAATGCGCACAAGAGCGGGATGTTACAAGATACTAGCTTTTTCTTTTAAGTTATAAATGACCATTCTAACCTTCATATTACTAGAATAATTATAAATCTGAAAGTATTTATTTATGTCTAGAAGTTAGGCTTCAGCTTCCTCACCAGTCTTTGATTCTCCATCAAATGTGGAGGGTTTTATATTTTTGAATTCACCTTCAAAGTGATCCAATTGTTTTCTCTTGTTTCCTGTAGATGTCTTATTTTATGTCATATGTGTGTATTCAAAAGAGTCATATTCTCTTTTTGTTTCATGACTAGAATTCTTTGAGAAATTTTTACTGACCTCCTCTTCCATCTCATTATTTCTTGGATTCTTCTTTTTTGCTATACCGCGTAACAACATTTCATTTATTTCGATTTGACCTTCTTGAGATTTCTTTCACTTTTCATTATCAACTTTAATGACCTGCAATTCCACAATAATATTCCTCATCGTTTCCAATACTTGGGTAGTTGAAATTTTCTCACTATGATGTTGTATATCTCTAGGGAGCGCTTGATTGTGGCTCCTCTCGGGTCTGTCTCCTTCTCCATTTTGCGTTGACATTTTTACAAAAGATATTTTTTTTCTTTTTGTAACGGTAAATATTATTTGTTATATTTTTCCTTTAGCAAAATAACTTGTTGGTGTTTCCCTTAGGCCTAAGTGTTGTAATCAACAACTTTGATACCAGATGTAATGTACCCCAAAATTTTCTACTAATTTTTTTTTGAATAGAGGGAGAGCAACTATTAGTCTTATTGCCATTGACATTATAAGTCTGACCAATGTTTTCAACAATTTATTACTCGTCTCACTTCTTTGTTGTCAACTTAAAAAATTTATTTCTATCCATAAGAGAGGAAATTAGTACTCTAACTATAATGATATCTTCTCATATCATTCTTGTATTATCCTTGTAGTGCATAAAGCTTTTCTCTATAATAGTTTATTCTTAAACTATAAGGAAAAACCCTGACCATAACTCTTATCATTTTTATGCTATTCTATATTTCATAAAGATTGATTGATATTGAATTTGTTTTCTAAACTAGTCAGGATAAACCTAACCATAACGATGGATTCTTCCATTCTTGTTATATATACGCGTTCTTCCCATGTTAATTTATAGATAGTATTAACCTAGACATACAATAGAGAAGGATCACATAAGGTTCCTTTCTCCAGGTCACGATCATGGAACCACACGTTAAAGGTAGTTGTGTTAGTTATTATGCTTACCCCGACATACATGACAACATGTCTTAACAAAACCCTAGTCCCAATACTCAACAATGTAATGGATGCAGTGGCTCTTTATGAAATCAGTGGGTGATAATTCAAACCTACGATTCAGAAGTCTGTGAATTGACACTTCTCTTTAATTGCATTAAAGCTATAGCAGGATCTTAATAAAACGGTTTACCAACCATGTACTTCGGTTCTGACGTTGCAAGGACCAAACCAATGTGGGCTCTCCACTTCGCTGATTTCACATGGTAATCTCGCAAACGTACTCGGTCATTCCTCCCACTACGAGCGATGGCATTGAGGTCCATAATCACTCAAAGGATTTTCTCTCGTTACACTGCTCTGCTAAGATTTCTTCCTCAAATGTTTTCCTTGTAACCAGTTTACTCTGTAGAACCCTAGAAGGAAACCACAAGCCATGGTGACTATACGTATTGGCGTTCCTCGATTCATACACATAAACTACTGAGAATTGATACCTAGTTTTCAAAAGAGTTTCTGGAACTGTGTTTTATTTTCTCTGTTAGGATTAAACAATATTTTCCGCGTCTTTCTGAGTTCTTTCAAAGTTCGAAAAACCAATGGAGAAAAATTCCACTATGTGTAGCAGTAGCACCTGCTTGTACATAACTAAACGTCTTAAAATTGTTACCTCTCCCGGCTTAAGTTTGAACATAAGTGTAATAACGACTTTGTGAGCCATGGAACGAGGGTTTCTGTGTATGGAACAGAGGTCCTTTAAGTATTAGTTTTGTGCGTGAATCTCGGCACAAACAGTTTTATTCTTAACTACGGTGAAAGTCAATACCCAATCCCTTTGATAACGAATCTCCCCGATTGCCCATCAAATAACATTATCCGGATTCTCTTATTCTTTTCTTGTAATGCAGAGTAGCCCTCGGCATTGTTTTTATTCCTGTCAATATGAAATAAATATAACGTTCAGTGTAGTTACCCTATGATAAGGGAGATGTCGGTTTTGTGAGGAAACATTGTTGGGTCTGACTCCTTTTATTGCATTCATTGTCTTTGGTAATTACTTCATTTTCTTCTTGGTTTTCCGTTTGTTATGGTATTTGTTTGCTTCGTATGGAAACATTGATAGTTTTCCTTCTTTTAATTATTAATGTTTTCTCTAAATTTTCTTTACTTGATTTATGATTTCCGTAGGTTAGGGGATCTAGTTTACTATATGAGGAAACCGTTGATACTTCACTCATTTAAATGTGATCGTCATCTCTGTGGTTAGTCTTAGTAATTATTCTCTATAGTTACCCTCTGTAATTAGTCTTTGTACTTGTCTCTACAATTGCTTCTTGGTAACTATTTTTCGTAATTACTCTCTGTAATTAGTATCTATACTAGTCTTCTACAATTGCTTATTTGTAATTATTCTATGTAATTACTCTCTGTAAATTAGTCTTTGTACTAGTCTCAGTAATTTATCCATTGATATTCTGTGATATAGATTCCTTTAGATCTTGTAATGGTTAACCTTGCGGTAACCTTTGTATTTTGAAGAACCCATGGAGCATGTAATGTATTGATAAAAGTAACATATCTCTTCTATGGTATCTAGTTTTAAAAATCATATTTGACATATGTATATGGATACAAGTTTGATGATCGGTCCCTTTTCTTGCGAGGGAACCCATCGGACTTCTATGAGCCTACTCCTCCTCCTGTGTCACGGACTTCTTACTTCGCAAGGGTAAAAATATTATCAGAATTTAATCCAGGCCCGAGACAAGTACACACCCTTTTCTCATTATGTTTATCTGGTTCCTTCAATTAAATTTAAGGAGAAAGTAATACTACTTCCGATTTTCCCGTTGCAAGTTAAATTTGTATGCGAAATTGCGAAGGGAAACGTCCTATACTTAAAAGGTAAAAGGTACTCAGGTTCCATCGAAAATTCTCTTTTTACTGAGATTCTCTTCCACAGATCAAGAAGAGATTTTCGCTCGCTTACTTCTGTTATAGACAGTTGATGTAGATTCTTTAAATTCTATTTCAAATTAGCTAACAGAGATTATTGGGTATGTAAAACCCCAATTATATTAATATTTTTACTTAGAATAAATCTACAAGGCCATGTGTACATCAACGACCTATCCACTTCATAATTAAATTTTTCCATGACAATCTTTGAGATATTCTATATCAGACAACCATCTTCATTAATATAAATATGTATATAATTATGGGACTTTAATTCATGTATTTTTGTACTCAATTATGATCGCATGAGTTTTCTTCACTCCACTGGTTCAAGACATAATATATAGGAAGAAGTAACACTGTGCAATTTTACTTATTATTGCTTTAATACAATCTAGTTTCTTTGGTTTCCTTTTTCTCAAATAGTCTATTTTAGCACCTACATAATTGTCTATGTAGATCACTTATGTAGACTACATACAAATATTATCCCTAAATAAATTCAAATCCCATAAGAAACACTAACAAGTATTTAAGCAATAGGAAAATCAACAAATCTATTATGGCCAGGAGACACACCTATATAGATCATTACCTACATATATAATATCAGCCATATAACACTTCAAAAGAATGAAAAGTAAAAAATTAAAATACATATATGAACAATGATGTTGGGAAAACAAATGGAACAACCACGTTCCACCCAACCGTATATACAGAACAACTATGATTACTTGTCCTGATCACCCCCTAGCATGACCATGACTCCATTAGGGAAAATTGAGTATCACTCTTTAGCCACTGTCTCACTGGACAATTCAAAAAATTGTTTTCCTAACACCAGATGTGCTCATAACATAAAAACACATTCCCCCCCCAACATACCAAGCAATGTCTTGCCTTCGACATATGTTGTATATATCTCATGACTAGGACTTTCCATTCCTTTCCCTCCTTGGGAAATTTGCATCTTTACAAATACCAAATTTTTAGGGACTGCTAGTGATAGAACACAACTTCTGACATCTGTAAAAATAAGATCCGAGATAACTCAAACTTGTTCCCCACTCATGGAGTCATAGTCAACTATTTTTCACTTGGTTATTCCATCTATTCTCCAGCATTAATTTTTTTTTAAATGTTTGTCTCATACATGTGTCCATCAAAAGAGGATAGTTGGCAAGTCAAAGTTTTGTCCAACATTCATAAAAATAATAATTACATACTTTCGCAATCTAAAATTTGAATTTCCAGAAATGGAAATTTATTTTTAGAATAACAGCTTTGAAATAATTTATTTTTGAATAATTTAAGGATATCACAAATGTTATATTAATGAAGAGATGTGACTTTGGTTGGGTAAAAACTCAGAATTTGCATACCTTTATTAAGGTAATTTATCAATTTTTGGTATTACTTCTGATTACATACTATATGATATAGTTTGTTTTTCCCCTATTTATCCTAGACATATTTGATAACAACTAAGCCAAAAATTAAGAATTCTCGTTGACTATTTTTCAGACTAGATGTGACCGCTATGACTTTAAATTATTCAATGAGATTTGTTACAAAATTGATCATATAAATAGGTACTATATGTCATTATTGGTGTAATGGAAAAGATAAGACATAATTTGGGACCTAGAATGGCCACCTTGGAGTAGATCTTCAAAACTATACTTACTAGTAGAATTAAAAATTCTTTGTTTTAGAGTCAAAGAAGTGAAATTTTGGTGTCTCTAGCCTCAAATAAAACTTTTCCTTGGAGGACCTAGTTACATTTTACGTGTCATACATTTCCAATTGTGTTTTGCTAGATCCTCAATCAAAATTTGTTAAAAATAAGGAAATTTGTTAAAAATAAGGATTATTGACTTCCAATCATAGCCACTGTAGGATTTGGTTAACTATCTTGTAGAAAAATTGCATTCAACTCTTCGACTCTGGCGATATGGGGAGTTAAGGTTTTCATTATTATGGAACTTTGATATAATTTTTTGTAATACCACGTATGAAAAAAATATATATAATGGAACTTTCATTATACCTAAAATTGATGATAATTTATCTTATTTCCCATAATACCATGTATTAAACATAAATTATAATGGAAATTTCCTTATACCTAAAATTGATGTTAAATTCTTAGCAAATTTATGGAAAAAAATCATCGTTTACATTAAAATTTAAAGAATAAAGTTTAGTACCACATTCAAACTTGCCATGCTAATACTATTGGTGGAAATCACACCAGTTTTTACTATCATCTTTATGCAAGTTATGACTAGACTCCGACATAGCATAATTCTCATTTGATTTGTATAAGGATTTAGGTTCGTCTCAAGCCAAGGAATCTTATTTCTCTCCATAATAAAAGAAGTATTTAGTTTTCATAAGAGATTATATTGTATGTGAATATTTTTTATTATAATGATGAGTGTTCCATATATATAGAACATATGGTGATCATACATGAAAGGATGGATCCCTTGGATAATAAATATATATGGAACACTCATCATAAATAATTACTTATGATATATATTTATACCTTATATAAATATATTATTACATTAATAATATTTTTTAATAATTAATAATCATATTAATAATTATTGATATCAGAGAATGTCTTCCCAATGTTGACCAAACATCAACAATCACTCTCAACAAATGATACATTATTGATGCAGGAGCATCTCCCACATAAAGCGAGCCAGCGCAGAAGTAAGAAGACAGCTGGAAAGCGTCCAACACAAATTTTTGAAATTCCCCTTGAAGTTGATGCACGAACATAAATGTGGCAATTTAATGAAGCGCACTTGTATAATGTAAATGGACCTTGAGCCTTTAGCTCTCGTCCTTTAGTAGGTAGAAGGCATTTAAAGTAGTTAATGCAGGTAGATAAAATTTAATTCTAGATTAGACAGTTTTAGAGCGTAAGAGGGAAACGGGATATAGACACCCTCATTGTGTATTGTAACATTTAGTGTATTATTGAGCAGGAAGAGCAAGAGCATGCAGAGAGCTATGTAAGAACACCCATGTATAGATACTTGGATTAATAGACGGAGTTGATTCAAATTCATGGTTTTGTGTTGTTCTCTGTGTATTGATGCTAAATGATATGCTCATGAATGTTTGCTTCTTGTTATACATTTTCTTTATATGTTGTGTATATGATTTCATGTTTGAATTGAAGTCTGAAAGGAAGAAGGAATGAGTTTCAATTGTTTCTCTATTTGAGCGAGAGAATTCCTGCAAGGAGTGCAGTTGAAGTGTCTGCAAGGAGTGCATTGATAGAGGGTTCAGATAGAGATATCTTTTGTTCTTAGTCATCCCAAAGGTGCAGTTGGGCACAGGAGTCGTGCAAGGAGTGCGCAGACCGAGGGAAGTCTCAGGGTTGCGAACCTGAGTGAAGCATTGGAAGACTGTTGCTGCAGGTGTGCGCAGGGTAGAAAGGATTCAAACATTTGAAGTCTTTGAAAATCTGTCGCAAGGAGTGCGTGCAGGGATCTTCTGAAAGGTTCAGAGTTGGATAAATCTCAGGAGGGAGAAGGCCTTCGAAATTGTTGAAAGACAGCGCAGGGAAGTTGTGCTGCGAAGTGTTTTAAATAGGCGTTGTAAGTTTGCGAGCAAGAGGACGAGTTCCGCGGAGGAACACTTAGTCATTTCGCAGATTCCATCAGGAGGAACAGACGGTCGGTATTCTCCAAGGAGAATTCATGACATCCCGTTAATCGTTAGATCTCACAGAGAAGAAGGGGAGATACAACGAAGGTATCGTAAGGTTCAAAGCTCAGGAGGGACAGGACCGTAGATCCGAGTCACAAGGACCATCGGATTTACATGTGGAATCGTGCATCGGGGTTTCGTTGGTGGGAAACCCGTGAACATAGCAGCAGGAATCGCGAAATCATGAAACGTGATATCCCGACAGCTAAAGGAACAGTGTGGGGCCACAGGCGTCAGAGAAGTGGACAAGTGACATGAGTTTTGGGGTTTCGCAGGGTGAAGTGCCGAAAACATCGCATTAGGATTCGCGATATTGTGAACTCTGAAATGCCGATGGAGTGAAGGGACCATTGAAAATTCAACTCGTGAGAGCATCAGAGTTTCTGCATATCAGGGTTCGGGAGTTGGAGAGACAAACTGTTCGACATCGCGAGTGCCAAAATCACGATAGGAAAAGTTCTGATAGGAGAGGGAAAGGGTCAACGTTGACTTGCATCAGGTTTCGGGGATTCGAGAATCGAATGCTAGGCCTTTGGATTCGCGAAGTCACGAAGTCCGATCTCCCTATTTATAAAGAGGGGGATCCCACGAGGACTGTTGTGGGTGCAGATTTCCCGATAGGGAAATAAAAGAGTGTTAGAGCTCTTCAGGCCATGGAAGAAGGAAAGATCCTGTGAGCGGAAGTGCTTGCGAGCGCGGTCTGTGTCAAGTGGTAATTAAATCTCATAAGCATTTGTCCCTATTTTCTTCAAGACCCTACATGGCCCGATTTTCTTCATCTTCAATTTGTTATATGTTCCTCTTGGGAACCTTTCCTTCCTCAAATGTGCCAGAACCAAGTCACCAACCTCAAACTGAAGTTGTCTCTTATGTTGATCTTCTCTGCGTTTATACTCCTGACTTGAATTCTGCAATTGCTCCTTCACCTTGCTGTGAAGTTCCTTCATCGCCTCTACGAATTCTTCTGCACTAGCGCTTCTAGTCACAGTCTGTTCTGAATCCCTCAACTCAGAAATTCCTCTCGGCTGCATGCCATAGACAACCTAAAATGGACTTTTCCCCATGCGCCTGTTCACTCAGTCATTATATGCAAACTATGCCTGTGGTAATATGTTTTCCCACTGGCTATGGTGCTATGTCACCAATCTTCTAAGCAAGTCTCCCAGACTTCTGTTTACCACTTCTGTCTACCCATCCGTCTGAGGATGATAATCTGAACTAAACAACAAGTTAGTTCCTAGCTTCTTCCATAAGGTCCTCCAAAAATGCCCTATGAATTTTGTATCTCGATCCGAAACTATACTCTTCGGCAACCCATGAAGTCGAATGACCTCTTTGAAAAACAGGTTCGCAATGTGAGTTGCGTCACTGGTTTTCTGACATGGAATGAAGTGTGCCATTTTGGAAAATCTATCCACTACTACAAAGATTGAATCAACACCTCTTTGTGTCCTTGGCAACCCCAATACAAAATCCATGCTAATCGCATCCCACGACCTCTTTGGTGTGGGAAATGGTTGATAGAACCCTGCATTCTGCTTCCTTCCCTTCGAATGCTGGCAAATTCTGGATCTGTCGATGAACCTCTTGACGTCTGCTCGCATTCCCGGCCAAAAATATGACTCATTTAGCTTTGCAAATGTCTTGTCATGACCAAAATGTCCTACCAATCCTCCACTGTGTTTCTCCTTTAACAGATTCTCCCTCATGGAGCATTTCATAATACACAATTGATTGCCTTTGAACAACAATCCTTCCTGGATCATGTAATCAACCCACTAGCTTCTATCTCTAAGAACTAGATTCTCAGTTGCTTCATACGCTTCTTTAAAATCTTGATCCTCTGCGTACATGTCCCTGAGATCATCAAAACCTAACGTTTTGACTGGAAACTCCTGCAATAGCAAACATATCCTGCTCAAAGCATCAACAACTTTGTTAGTAGTACCAGAAATATGTTTAATTACAAATGTGAAATTCTGCATATACTCAACCCATTTGACATGTTTCTCATTCAACTTCTCCTGTTGAGTCACAAACTGCAGTGTGTGATTGTCACTGTATAAGACAAACTCCTTTGGGATAAAGTAATGTCTCCATTTCTTCAATGCTTGTATGATAGCATAGAATTCCTTATCATGCGTGGAGTATTTCAACTTCGCCTCATTCAGCTTCTCGCTGAAGTATGTGATTGGCCTGTCTTCTTGACTCAAGACTGCCCCAATTGCAAATCTGCTTGCATCACATTTCACTTGAAATGTGTTCTGGAAATACATCAACACCAAAACTGGTTGTTCCGTGATCTTCCTCTTCAACAGATTAAAACTCTTCTGAGCCTCTTCAGTCCAGTGAAAATACTTGTGTCTCTTCTTCACTATATCTAGCATCACTGCGCTAATTCCACTGAAATTCCTGATGAACTTCTGGTAGAAACTAGCCAATCCATGAAAAATTCTCACCTCAAAGACATTCTTCGGTGATGGCCAATTCTTGATCACCTCTACCTTATCTGGATCCATCCTCAACTCATCTGCCGAAATAAAAAATCCCAAGTAAATGAGTTCTATCTTCATGAATGAGGATTTCTTCATGTTTATCAACAACTTCTCCTGCTGTAGTCTCTGCATCACTCTAGCCAAATGCTTCAACTGTTATACCACTGACTTACTATAAATCAATATGTCATTCAAATACACAATGACAAATTTTCAGATGAACTCCCTCAAGACTTCGTTCATCAACCTCATGAACGTACTCGACGCATTTGTCAAGCCAAACGGCATAACAAGCCATTCATACAAC
Source organism: Picea engelmannii (assembly GCA_009831015.1). NCBI lineage: Eukaryota > Viridiplantae > Streptophyta > Pinopsida > Pinales > Pinaceae > Picea > Picea engelmannii. The sequence goes on from ML789964.1 coordinate 333,771, forward strand.
CCTTCATTTGTTTTAAATGTTGTCTTCCACTCATCGCCTTCTCTCATGTGAATCTGATGATAACTGCTTTTCAAATCAATCTTTGAAAAATACTTTGCTCCACTCAAGAAATCCATCAGATCATCCATCCTCGGTAACGGAAATCTGTACCTGATGGTTATCTTGTTAATCTCCCTTGAGTTAGTACACATCCTCCAGCCTATGTCTTTCTTCGGATTGAGTACTGTTGGAACAACACGTGGACTCAAGCTTTCCCTGACCAAACCTTTGTCCAAAAACTCCTGGACTTGCCTCTTAACCTCTTCATTCTCCTGCGACGTCAATCTGTACACAGCTTTGTTTGGTAAACTGGCTCCTGGTATGAGATCAATATGATGGCTCACACTCCTGATCAGTGGCAACGAATGAGGTAATTCGTCCACTACTATATTAGTGAACTCTTCCAGCAGTTCCTGAATTTCCTCTGGTAAATCATCCATTCTTGTGCTGATCAAAACAATCTTTGGATTTCTGACCACAAAGAACTGTGGATCCTCTTTCTTCTTCACCTCTGTAAGAAGTTCCTTCCCACTCATGAGAAGTATTGTGTTGCTTACTTCCGGCTTCACATCTTTATCTTTGATTGGAAGCAACATGTGAGTCCTCCCATTCTTCTCCAGGGTATATGTGTTCATTCTCCCATCATGAATCACATTCCTGTCATATTGCCATGATCTTCCTAGCAATAGATGACAAACATCCATAGGAATGACATCACATAATATATTATCATTATATCCTCCTATCTTGAATTCAACTAAACATTGTTTAGTGACAGTTACCTGGTGTCCTTTTTGTACCCACAAAATTCTGGATGGGCTTGGATGATCAATCGTCTCCAGCTCCAGCTTTTCTACCATCTCTGTAGATACGAGATTATCCATGCTACCACTGTCTACAATGACCTTGCATACCCTATCCTTGGTCTTGCAAGCAGTTCAGAAAAGTCTGGTCCTTTGGACCGAACTCTCCACCTCCTTCTCTGGTGTCAAAAGAGCTTTTCGCATCATCAACGATCTTCCACCTTCAACGTCTTCTGCCTCAACATCCTGCCTATGTGCCTCGACGATGTGAGTTTCCCCAATCTCCTTCTTTTTATATGGACACTCGTAAGACTTGTGTCCATTCTTTCCACATGTGAAGCATGTGATGACTCCACCTCTTCCTCTTCCTCTACCTCTAGTACGAGGAAAAGTGTTGTTATCAGCATAATCTCCTCTCTGCTCAGTATGTTTCCCTCTCTGTTCAACATATTGCCCTTGTTGTGAGGTTCCACCTCTCTCTATTCGAGTATGAGGTTTCTTCCAATCTTCCTTGGGCTTCTGGTTTATGTCCTGGGCAATTGATTTGCCTCTGGGCTGACTTCTGCCTCGCCCTCTCTAACTTTGCTTTCAACTCAGCTTCTCTTCTGCTTTCAGATCCATCTGATAAGCATCTTCCACTGTTCGGATGGTTACCATGCTCATCTCATCTTGGATATCATATCTCAGGCCATTCATGTATATGGAAACTTTTTCATCATCACTCTCTCGATGACCTGCCCTGATGTTCAGTCTATATAATTCCTCAGTGTATTCCTTTACTATCATCAACTTCTGTCTCAGGTTCTGCATCCTCCTAAACAGAGAAATTTGATAGTCTCTCGGGATGAATTTTGCCTTCATCTTCGCGATCATTCTGTCCCATCTTTTAATCTTCTGCTTGCCCTTCCAGCGTCTATTAGCTTGTAGCTCATCCCACCACAATGTTGTGTGTCCCTTCAATCTTGTGACAACATGCTTGAATTTCTTGTCTTCTTCGACATCTCCCTAGTCAAAGTATGTGTCAAGAGCTCTAATCCAATCCAGAAGCTCCTTTGCATCCAAGTTTCCCTCATAAACTGGAATGTCCATCTTTTCTCTTGCACCCATTCTGGCAATAGCTTTGATCGAACACTCATTTGATGCATCTTCAGCTACAACTTCTTCTTCACGTTCAGCCTCTACATCGCTTTCGGAATCACTTAGATCCCCAGCACTAGCTGTATGCCTTTGTGTTGTCTCCATGTCTTTGAGTCTAGCTCATAGATCATGCATTTGTCTCTCCATAGCTGGATCTGTCATCTTCTTGCCTCTTCTCCTTGGCATTTCCCTATCCTATGGATTGGGTGATTGCATGTCCCTTCTCCTTCGCGGCATGGCGAATCCTTCTTCTCTGCTACAGAAAGCAAAGAACCTTTCTATGCTCTGATACCACTTGATGCAATGTATCAGAGTGCTCCTTATCTCTTATGCCTCCCTCTCCTGAAACACACAGACAAGAATAAGGCTCTGATACCACTTGACGCAGACCGTGCTTGCAAGCACGTCCGCTCACAAGATCTTTCCTTCTTCCACGACCCGAAGAGCTCTAACACACTTTTATTTCCCTATCGGGAAATCTGCACCCACAACAGTCCTCGTGGGATCCCCCTCTTTATAAATCGGGAGATCGGACTTCGCGACTTCGCGAATCCAAAGGCCTAGCGTTCAGTTCTCGAATCCCTGAAACCCGATACAAGTCAACGCTGACCCTTTCCCTCTCCTATCAGAACTTTTCCTATCAGGATTTCAGCACTCACGATGTCGAACAGTTTGTCTCTCCAACTCCCGAACCTCGATACGCCAAAACTCCGATGCGCTCGTGAGTTGACTTTTCAATGGTCCCTTCACTCCATCGACATTTTGGAGTTCACAATATTGCGAATCCTAATGAGATGTTTTTGGCACTTCACCCTGCGAAACCCCGAAACTCATGCCACCTATCGACTTCTCTGACACCTGTGGCCCCACACTATTCCTTTAGCTGTCGGGATATTGCGTTTCATGATTTCACGATTCATGCTGCTATGTTCACGGGTTTTCCACCAACGAAACCCCGATGCACGATTGCACGTGTAAATCCGACGGTCCTTGTGACTCAGATCTATGGTCCTGTCCCTCTTGAGCTTTGAACCTTACGATACCTTCGTTGTATCTCCCCTTCTTCTCTATGAGATCTAATGACTCATGGGATGTCGCGAATTCTCCTTGGAGAATACCGGCCATCCGTTCCTCCTGATGGAATCTGCGAAATGACTAAGTGTTCCTCTGCGGAACTCGTCCTCCTGCTCGCAAACTTATGACACCTATTTAAAACACTTCGCAGCACAGCTTCCCTGCGCTGTCTTTCAACAATTTCGAAGGCCTTCTCCCTCCTAATCTTTCTCCAACTCTGAACCTTTCAGAAGATCCCTACACGCACTCCTTGCGGCAGATTTTCAAACACTTCAAATATTTGAATCCTTTCGACTCCATGCACACCTGCAACAACAATCTTCCAATGCTTCACTCAGGTTCGCAACCCTGAGACTTCCCTCGGTCTGCGCACTCCTTGCACGACTCTTTTGCCCAACTGCACCTTTGGGATGACTGAGAACAAAATCTATCTCTATCTGAACCCTCTGTCAACGCACTCCTTGGGAACACTTCAACTGCATGCCTTACAGGAATTCTCTGGCTCAAATAGAGAAACAATTGAAACTCATTCCTTCTTCCTTTCAGATTTCAATTCAAACATGAAATCATATACACAGAATATAAAGCAAATGTATAACAGGAAGCAAACATTCATGAGCATATCATTTAGCAGTAATACACATAGAACAACACAAAACCATGAATTTGAATCAACTCCTTCTATTAATCCAAATATCTGTACATGGGTGTTCTTACACAGCTCTCTGCATGCTCTTTCTCTTCCTTCTCAATAATACACTAACTGCTACAATACACAATGAGGGTGTCTATATCCCATTTCCCTCTTGCGCTCTAATACTGTCTAATCTAGAATTAAATTCTATCTACCTGCATTAACTACTTTAAATGCCTTCTACCTACTAAAGGACGAGAGCTAAAGGCTCAAGGTCCATTTACATTATACAAGTGTGCTTCATTAAATTGCCACATTTATGTTTGCGCATCAACTTCAAGGTGAATTTCAAAAATTTGTGCTGGACACTTTCCAGCTGTCTTCTTACTTCCGTGATGGATCGCTTGATGTGGGATATGCTCCTACACCAATTATTCACATCAAGAACCTTGAGTCCATAAGATTGCGCCTATTCCATTCTCCTGATTCAAATTATCATGACCACTCTAGAGAATGTCTACCTAATGCTTCTAACTTCATCACTCCCTCTCAATGAGGGAGACATTCTATATTATTCCAGGATTACCTCTGAAGATTACATTTGGGTAGCTCTCAAATATCTTCAACATGTCACCGTGACATTCATTACTTCACAATACATCCGTACCTCATCATGTGTACCATCGGTCTCAGTGCTAGCCCATTTTCATACTAGATGAGATATACCCATATCAGTACCAACCCCTTTTCATGTGGGATGAGAACACTCAATGCCAACCCTTTTTCATGCTACATGAGTTCCACCTGTTTCAGTGCCAACCCTTTTTCATGTTGAATGAGAACTGTCAGTGCCAATCATTTTTCATGTTGGATGAGTTCCACCTATCTCAGTGCCAACTATTTTTCATGCTAGATGAGATCCACCTGTCTTAGTGCCAACCCTATTTCATGTTGTATGAGAGCACTCAGTGCCGTTCCTTTTTCATGATGGATGAGTTCCACCTATGTTAGTATCAACTCTTTTTTCATTCTAGATGAGAAAACTTAGTTCCAACCCTTTTTCATGTTGGATGAGTTCCACCTATCTCAATGAAAACCCTTTTTCATGATGAATGAGAAAACTCAGTTCCAACCCTTTTTCATGTTGGATGAGTTCCTCCTATCTCTGTGCAAACCCTTTTTCATTATATATGAGTTCCACCTGTCTCAGTGCAAGACCTTTTTCATGTTGGATGAGAAAAATCAGTGCCAACCCTTTTTCATGCTGTATGAGTTCCAACTGTCTCATTTCCAGCCCTTTTTCATGCTAGATGAGAACACTCAGTGATAACCCTTTTTCATGTTGGATGAGAACACCTAGTGCCATCCCTTTTTCATGCTGGATGAGTTCCACTTGTCTCAGTCCCAACCATTTTTTTATGCTGGATGAGAACACTCAATGAGATCCCTTTTTCACATTGGACGAGTTCCACATGTCTCGGTGCCAGCTCTTTCTCATATTGGATGAGATCCACCTATCTCATTGCCAACCCTTTTTCATGCTGGGTGAGAACACTTAGTTCAAACCCTTTTTCATGAGATATGAGTTCCACCTGTCTTAGTGCCAACCCTTTTTTTATGACAGATGAGTTCCACCAGTCTCGGTGCCAACTCTTTTTCATGCTGGATGAAAACACTCAGTGCCAACCCTTTTTCATGATGGATGAGTTCCACCTGTCTTAGTGATATCCCTTTTTCATGTTGGATGAGAAAACTCAGTGTCGATCCTTTTTCATGCTAGATGATTTCCACTTGTCTTAGTGCCAACCCTTTTTCATGTTGGATGAGTCCCACTCCCTCTCAAGAGGGAGCACACCAAGATTGTCCCTGAAGTACTCAAACTTCATGCTCAACAGTGGCTTGGTCAACAAATCCACAACTTTCTCCTCGGTATTCATGTACTGGAGCTTCACTGTTCCCCTCTACACCATATACATGATATAGTGATATTTGATCTCGATATGCTTCGACCTATCATGGAACACTAAATTCTATGAAAAATTAATGAAACTTTGGTTGTCACACCAAATGCAGGTCGCTTCCAGTTTGAGACCAAATAACCCAGACAACAGCTTCTAAACCCACACTACTTCTCTATATGTTTCACCTGCTACCACATATTCAACCTCTGTCGTAGTGAGTGCTACACATGACTTCTCCCTGCTCAACCATGATATCATAGTGTTCCCATACTGCAAAAACATCCAAAATTACTCTTTCGATCCATTTCACTCTCTTCCCATTCAGAGTCTATATGCTCCCTCTGAAGCTATATAGTCTTCGGAGCCATTTTCTTTGTCTGAATGTGATGACCTCCTCTTCTTATTCATTACATGGATGTGCACAACTCTATGTCTATACAGTCTACTGCATGTTTCTTCATGTGACCGTCATTATGGCTCCCTCTCAGAGATATTACCTGTGACTTCCAATGATATATGATATCACTTTAGTAAAATCTAGAACATCACAAAGTAATTATACTCAGAAAATTTCAACTTCTTAGAAAATCCGGTCTATTCCTTAAATCATTTTCCATGTGTGAGAGACAAAAAATGTGTGTGTCTATTGTTGTGTCTTTCAAGTGTCTTTTTATAGTAATATTAAATTTATCCAAAGAGACATATCTCTCTGAAAATTAAATTTTATTTCTGATAAATAGTTGGAGAATACCTCACTTAACTACCCAAAGATCAATTTGGTTATAATCCATCCACATAGTATTTGACTTTGTTAAATTTTTCCTACATAAATCATGACATTCTTGGCATAAATATAAGTAGAAGTAAAAATGCATTAAATTCCTCATATTTAGGTAATTAGACATTTTATCTAGAAATTAATACCCACCATAATTTATGGAATTCTTTCTATAATTTAGGTAGGAGTAAAAAGTAAATATGTTGTACGTAGATATTGTAACAACCTCATAAATTTAACACTCCCTACACTTTACTCTACTCTCATTTTCCTGGGCCCTCATATGAGGGATTCAAGCCCACTCCCACTCTGGTACCATGTTTAGTTTTCATAAGAGATGATATTGTATGTGAATATTTTTTATTACAATGATGAGTGTTCCATATGTATAGAACATATGTTGACCATCCATGAAAGGATGCATCTCATGGATAATAAATATATCTAGAAAACTCATCATAAATAATTATTTATGATATATATTTAGAACTTATATAAATATATTACTACATTAATAATATTTTTTAATAATTAATAATCATAATATTAATTATTAATATGGGACAATGTCTTCCTGATTTTGTCCAGATATCAACAAGAAGAAGTAGATTGGTTACAACCCTCACCTCTTCTTTGAAATTTGTTAGTTTTCCTCCAAAATATTGATGTTCAAGAGAACAATCTCATTGTATATTTAGATGAAAAAAGCCACACTCATACTTCAATGTATTCAACTTTTTATCTTGTTTGCTTCTCATCTTTGTCACAAAATTGTAAAACTCATATGTATAATATGTTAATTTTATACGTAGAGACAAATATAAGGAAAAGAATTGGAAAAATTATGGGGCATGGATTTCCCTTTTAATTATTAAATATATTTTCTACAACAAAGATTTAGAAACCCCGGAGTTTTGATAGAGTGTCTAATGTACCCCAAATTTCACTAAAAAAAAAAAAAAATTGTCAGGGAAAACTAAAGTCTATTAATCATCAAAATTGTTCATGACACAAGAAGATATTCCATTATATATCTTATTCCACTATTTATACACATATAATATTTTAATCTACTGGATTATCCATCCCAAAGATCTGAAGGAGATTTAAACCCAACCTATCTCCCACTATTATATTTCATCATAACATTTTTGTTAGATTAGAGTCATACAATTATTTGCATTTATGAATTAGTGGCTATGATTGTCAATGTCCATAGAATAAGCACAAGGGTTACATCAAACCATGCTATCCATATTATAATAGTGTCAGAAAATATGTTATAAAACATGTAAGAGATATAATCCATAGAAACAAGATTAAAACAGTAGCGAACATAGTGTTGAACTAGGAGACATAACTATCCAAGTCAAAAATCTATGTTCTAGGGTTTATAACACCCCATAAAAACATACCACCTTACCATAGTGTAACAAACTATATTTAAATAAGAAAAATACAATGTACACACATCAATAAAGTTGTAACCCTACGCATATGCTAACAGTACCCACCTGATCCATGGTTAAACATATACAACACAACATTTAAGTGGTTCGTAATTCATATTTGAGGTGGACGCCAGGTCATGTCTAAACCTAGGATGTTATATCCTGTAGGAATTTACATTATGGAAGGTCCATTAATGGTGATAGACCTACCCAATACCCTCCAGAACTGACACTACAGGGAACCACCCAAAGTGGGCTTGCCACTTCAGTCAATTTCACATGGAAAAGGTGTGGGGGTGTACCAGTTGCTCTTACCCACTAATGAGTGGGTCGAGGTGTCATTTTTTCCTTGTAGTCTTTTGTTTTCTCTCATAATTTATTTTTCCTCTTCACTGTATGCGACCCACTATTTTGGTAGTGCTTGGCTCTAGTGAGGGATGGAGGTAAACATCGCACTGCAGGGTTCTCCACAAGCACAAGTGAGTAACCATTCTAACGCTTACGTTCCACATGAAATGAATTATTTATGAAAAACGTTCTCTGTGAAATGTAATCTTTATGAAAAAACATTCTCTGTACAATGTAGTCTTTATGCAAAAATGTTCTGTATGCAATGTATTATTTATTCAACGTGTTTTCTGTCAGGTGCAAATTCATTCTTTGAATAATTCCTTCTATGTTTTTGCAATGTATACTCTATGTAATGCATTCTCCATCTGGTAAAATATAATATCTGTGAGGTTCTATGTCGCATACCTTATTCTTTTCTTTTTGTTTTGAGAGTTGATATCACATGATATTTGCACCTCCGTATGCATTTCGTTCCAGGTTCCACCATGATATATATTTCATTTGTATGTTAGGTTAAATCCTTTAAGTTTATCACTTGGGTTTGATGGGGTTACTTTGTTTCTCCTTTGTTGGCTATCATTCTTCAATCCCATATTCTTCTAGGTTCCTCCCTAGTCAAACTGTGGTCAAAATCATTGTTGCTATAAGCTAAATCCTCTGAAAATTTTCTTTTTTTGGTTTTTAATTATGAACATAGGTCGTTACACCCATGACCTTTGTTAGGAGGGTGTTGTAAAATAAAATAACCGTTAGTTTAGAGAACTGTACGGGAATACCCTGGGTGAAAGTCATGGGCGAATGATTATAGTGTTATTCTTGCATCATGGGACTCGACCGTAGCCTTCGAAACTTACTACACTAATTGAGCTTGTTACAGACTTGATGGTTTTTCAAAATATGTATGTAAATTCATAATTGTACGCTATATATGTATAGAAATATCAAAGGCCCTTATTTTCTTTGAAAAATAACAACAACATTTCTTTGTATTCACTGGTTATAAAATTCTCTACTGAGAACAATCATGCTTTGTCTCTGTTAAACCACCCATGGCCATCTCAGGAAGGGCCTTTACTTGATTGATCCTCTCTTACAGTTAAACATAAACCATTTATGTAATTTAGGGATTTCTTATGTTTGAGAATATTGTACTAAACAAAAATGCTATCCTTGTTTATTACTTGTTGTACCCTATGTTTGTATTCATTCACCACATCATCTATTGAATTTACGAGGAAAGATATTCGCAGGGTCTGAACATGTTTTTGTGTTGTTAAAATTTAACCTATGAATTAGGTTCTTACTATAATTTTTATGCACAAATATTGCATCCTTTGTGTAATGAATCTCCAATTTGCCATAAGAAAAAAGAAAAATTCTATGACCAGTAATTTCTGAAGTTTCATATCTATCTATCTCTCTCTCTCTCTATATATATATATGGTAGGAGGAGGAGTCCCTAAAAAACTCTGTATAATAACTCCTGAGTCCTACTCACCATAATATGTTATATTTTACACCATCTCCACTTTCTTCGAGTAGAAGAATTCTAAGAATATCCACCAAGGCTCTAGCAATTTTGTGTACGCATATGTGGATCTAGGTATACAATGTTCGGACTTAAGATACAAACTACAACTCATTATTTAACATAAGTATTCATATTACAACTAACTCTTTAAAATTTAGATCTCTGAGTTTGTGTGCAAATCCACCTCAGTAATTTATCCTTTGGGAACTTTATTTAAATCCCATTTGTATAGTCATGGATTCGGGTTTAATAACCAGTAACTTAGTACAACTACCGAGCCCTAATCATTTAAGGACTCTTAGAACATGTACATCTAGTGTTGTGAAAGTTCTATTTCCAAACCCCAAAGGAAATTTCGACGAACGGGGATTGTGGTGACCCCTCGTTACACTGACTTATTTAAATATACATTAACGAAGGCTTAATGGGATCAAGTTGTTAACTATAGATATCGTCGTGTATGTGAATGGGGTTTTAGTTTTGTGACATCATATAAGGGACAAGGATGGTCCACTGACAACGTAATTAAGGCTCTCAAACCTACCATTAATGGTAGCCCCGCGAACGCAAGTTACATCGTACTCTCCTGGATTTTCACCCAACGTGTCACACTGGATCTGCCCTTATCACATAGCTAACCATCCTTCTTTACAATTCGAATTTACTATGAGACATCAAAGCACTTCTTAGGGTTTATTGGGTTCACAATTTTGTATTGTTGGGTTTTACAAGGAGGCTCTGTAGAATTTTTCTTCGCGGTGAAGGCTGATGTTGGCGAGGTCATTTCCCTGTTGTAACAAATGGCGTGGACCCTTTCCTGGTAAGTTCTTCCTTAAACATTTATCATAGAAGAGTATCTAAAGTGGAGTAAAACCAAAACATTATAGTGTTTCCATAACCACTCTACATCTACTGTATGTTTTCTTCCTTTCTACTGAATCCTTCTCTTTAGTATTTTCTGTAGTCCTCCACACCCTTGGAAAAGTGTTTTCCCATGACGTTATCAAAATTCCTCCTCTGTTTTAGAGGAGATTTTAATCATTCATTTTGTATAAGATTCGGAATATAGTTTTGTCTAACCTCTTAGTTTATCCTCCCTATATCGAGGGCTTTTTGATTGGTATCGAATAACCTAATACCTCTATTAAATATTGAGCAGTCCAATGGTGATATCCAATAGTTACTATTTTTATCGGGGTCTATTTGACTAGATTAAATAGCTGGGATATACCTGTATTGAGTAATGACTTACAATACTGTCTGTGATTTTTTCTTCGACGACTATGTGTGGTTTTTGGCTTTGTATAAATAGATTTCACCAAGCTTGTGTGCAATATGACTTGTTCCATTAATACAGTCACTTAAAGTTTTTCATTAAAATCGTTAACTATTATGTAAAGGTTTCCTCCTTGTTAGTTTTCCTTTTGTTCAAAGGGTTTATATATATTTCACTAATGATGGGACCTGTTTGATGTGAGGGTACCCATCAAAGAGTTACTACACCACCCTTCCTCAGCTCAGGCATCTGTCTAGATGGAGAGTGACAAGGAGAAATTAAAAAAAAAAAAACGAAAGACATGCGAGACTGTTGAATTGGAAGTTAAGTATTGTTTCTGGAATTAACCATTATCATTCGATGGGTATTCTTCTTATATTTTATCTACGATTACTGATGGCTTACATACTAAATATTTCAGGGCTCTCGCTTACACAAAGATCTTGGATTTTTAGTTCCTATCTATGGTCTCTTCTAGTTTTATAGATGTTTGGTATTGTTCTCGCTTGATATTCCTATAATGGTTGGAAGAGGGAGTTTTCCCAGTTGTACCCTTGACTTTTGGGTCTGATTACTACTTGTATAAATATTTTCTCTACAAGACTCTGTTATTGAAAAGTGAAAGATTGTCAAGATTGCCAACTGCGGATAAATATATATATATGGTCAGTAGAGTCCACAATGCCTCATAAATCTTCCCTTCAATGTTATCTGAGAAAGGAAATCTCAACTATGAAGTATGAACTTTCTGAAATTTAATTATAGGGATACCTATAAACTTATGATACATACATGCTTGTCAAAATGTATAGATAATACCATGTAAAGGTCAATTACCGCATAGGCTATTTCAGAACTAAATTATCAGTTAAAAATTCCACATACGAACAGATTTTTTCCACAAGATATTTTACTTCAACACAACAGGTGCATATATCAAATGTACATAATCATTAAAACAGAAGAGGATAAGTTTAACAAATTTGAACCAGTTCATGGAAAGACAAAGGGAACAACCACGTTCCTCCCTACCGTAGAACAAGGCAACCAAATCACTTACCTGATTCACCCCCTAGCCTGACCATGAATTGATGAGGGAAAACTTGGAATCTTCTCCTTAGCCAGTGTCTTTCAGTTTCAACAGACTTTTCTTGCCTCAAACTCCATAAATAGTGTTCATAACAACAAGCCAAACTCATAGTCCCTTCCTCCAGCATACTTGGTAGCATCCTGCCTCCTCACATATGTTATTTATCAAAACAATCTTTTTGCTTAGGTCTTTTCCCTCCCTTGAGAATTTTCGCAGCTTTCTAAATACCTGATTTTCAGGGATTTCCAATGGCCAAATCCCTGATTTTCCACTTGTAACAATCAGCCCAGAGGTAGTTCCAAAATGTTCCCCACTCATGGAGTCATGGTCAACTAAATTTAACATGGTTGTTCCATTTGTCCTCCTGCAATAATTAACCAATATTTTGTTTACATACAAGTGTCATAGTCCAATAGTTAGTTGGGTCAAATCTGGTCTCTACCCAATAGTCATAATAACTAATTACAATTTATCAAATTCAGAATTCGGAATTGCCATAAATGGAAAAAAAAATCCAAATTTGAATTTACTAAACACAGAATAATTTTCTAATAAATTTTGAATTTCAAAAATACTTTATTTTTGGGGATGTCACATCCTTTCCCCCTTCGATAAAACACTGTCCTCAGTGTTCATTCCTTTCTTCGAATGGGCTTGGATGAGATTTTCACAAATCTCCCTCCAACTCCCAAGTGGCCTCCTCAGGACTAAACTGCTTCCATTGCACTTTTACCTGAGTGACGACTCTATTTCGAAGTGTTATTTCTCTCTGGTCCATAATACGCAGGGGTTCCTCCTGGAACTCGCCTTTTGATTCCACCTACAACAAGTTCTAATCAATCATATGAGTAGGGTCATGAACATACTTTTTCAACAAAGAAATACAAAATACATTATGAACTCTTAGATTAGCTGGAAGTGCAAGTTGGTATGCTATGGGTCCAATTCGAGCTAATATCTCTAAGGGCCCACAAAACATGTGTGTGATCTTGGCATAGTTTCCTAACTTCAACGAACTTTTCCGGGCTTTGAACTTCAAGTAAACATTGCCTCCCACTTTAAATTCAAAGTCTCTTCTTTTCTGGTCTGCATAGCTCTTATATTTGTCCTGTGCTTCCTTTAAGTTTTGTTGTACCTTCCTTACCATATTATCCATTTCTTGGAGCATCTCTGGTCCAACCATGAGTCTGTCAATCGAGTTATCCCAGTTAATTAGAGTTGTACACCTTCTACCATACAGTATCTCGAAAGGGTTTAACTTAGCTGAAGTTTGGTACCCATTGTTATATGCAAATTCTACCAAGTGTAGATAGTCTTCCCACTTGTTTGGTTTTGTTCTTACGTACATGTGGAGCATATCCTCTATAGTTTGGTTCATCCTTTCAGTCTTTCCATATGTTTGTGGATGATAACTTGTACTGAAATTCAAATTAGTATTTATCCCTGCAAAAAATTCCTTCCAAAAAGCAGATGTGAATTTTACGTCTCCATCTGAAATCACCATTTTAGGAATACCATGCAGTCTAAAAATTTCTTTCATAAATATTTCAGCAATGTTTATAGCTTTAAAAGTAGACTTTACAGGAATAAAGTGTGCATATTTACTGACTTTATTGATTACAACCATAATAGAATCATTTTGTCTCTGAGTTTTAGGAAAACCTATAATAAAGTCTAGTGATATGGTCTCCCATTTCCATTCGAGCGTTGGTAATGGATGTAATAGGTCGGTTGTATGCTGGTGTTCGAACTTAACATGTTGAAAATATTGGCACCTAGTCAAGTATTCTGCTATTTTTCCCTTGATCTTAGGCCAGTAAAATAGTTTTCTAAGTGTTGTTATCGTTTTTTGGTATCCTGGATAGCCAGAATACGATTTCTTATGCACTTCATCCAAGACTATCATCTTTAACTCTGTTGAATCTGGTATGTAAAGTCTATTTTTAAATCGTAATAGTCCATTTTGGTTTATCTGAGTTTGTGACACTGTTTTTTAATTATTCTATTATCTTATTGTAATTTTCGTCATTAATACCTGTCGTCCTTATTATTTGTTCCATGTCACTTTCTACCCTGCTAATATTTATCTCAAATAACCCATGGACTCTTCTGCTTAAAGCGTCTGCTACCTTATTTTCCTTGCCCTAGATATGTCTGACCTCGAAGTCGAATTCTCTCAAGAAGGCTAGCCATCGTGCTTGCCTTGTATTAAGATCTGGTTGGCTAAAATGATATTTCACACCACTATTATCTGTCAATAGTAGAAATTTTCTGCCCATGATGTAGTGTCGCAACATTTTTAAGGCCTGTATTACTACTGCCAATTCTAAATCATGAGTGACATAGTTTTGCTCATGTTCTTTTAATTTCTGGGACTCATAAAAAATAACGTGTCCTTCTTGCGTTAGGACACCACCTAGTCCTTATTTACTCACATCCACACAGACAGTGAAGTCTTTATCTGGGTATGCTACCTTTAAAATGGGTGCGGTTGTTAATAATTCCTTCAACTTATTAAAACTGTCTTGACACTTCCGTGACCAGATAAACTTGGTTCCTTTATTTTGTAATGTTGTGATAGGGTAAGCTATTTTGGAAAATCCCTCTATGAATCTGCGATAATATCCGATGATTCCTATGAATGACCGGATATCCGCTACATCCTTTGGTACCAACCATTCCATAATGGCTCTTACTTTCTCAGGGTCGACTGCAATGCCCTCTACATATATTATGTGTCCTAGGTACTGTATCTTTTTCTAATAAAAATCACACTTATCAAATTTAGCATACAATCCATGTTTCCTTAAAGTTTGTAGGATGATCCTTAAGTGTTCTTCATGTTCTTCCTCTATTTTAGAATGTACAAGAATATCGTCAATAAAAACCAGTACGAATTTTTCCAAGTATTGACTAGAAATACTATTCATTAAGCACATGAATGTGGCTAGCACGTTAGTGAGTCCGAAAGGTATAACCACAAATTCATAATGTCCATATCTTGTTCAAAAAGCTATCTTGCTTATGTCCTCATCCTTTATCCTAACTTGATGATATCCGGATCGTAAGTCTAACTTCGAAAAGATCTTTTCCCCTCCTACTTGATCGAATAGATCATTTATCCTAGGTAAGGGGTACTTGTTCTTAATAGTCATTTTGTTCAATTGTCTATAATTGATACATAGTCTTAGGGTACCATCTTTCTTTTTCACAAAGAGGATTGGTGCTCCCCATGGTGATACACTCGGTCTAATATACTCTTTGTCCATCAATTCCTATAACTGTATTTTTAATTCTGTCAATTCAGGCAAACTTATCCAGTAAGGTGATTTAGAGATAGGGGTTGAACTAGGTAGTAGGTCTATAGAAAAATCTATTTCCCTCCTAGGGGGTAATTCAGGTATTTCATCAACAAACACACTCCGAATTCACATAAAACAACAAAGTCTTCCAAGTTGGGTTTCTTTTCTTTTTCTAATAGGTTTGTTACTTGGATGGCGTCAACTTGACATCCCTTTCTCATTCATTTCTTGAACTGCATTGTTGAAACTTGTCTAACTAATATTGGCTTTTATATACCTTGGACTGTCCTAGCAGTGTCATTTTCGTCTTTATACTTAAGGGTCTTTGCATAACAATCTAGTACTGCTTTGTGCTTTTCTAACCAATCCATTTAGAGAATCACATCATAAGATCCTGGTGGTAGAATGTTCAGATTTGCTCTTATGTTTTGACCCTCTAGACTGAAATCATACTCCGAAGTAAAGTCAACCACTTTCCTTTTTGTTCCTGTTGCTAATTGTACCAGCCATGATTTTGCGTGCTTCTTTTTCTTAAGTTTATTTGAATCTACCATACCAGGAGTGATATAACTTAACATAGCTCCACGATCAATTAAAACATACATTCAAGTGTTATTGATTTTACCTTTGATTTCCACCACAGAGGATTGGTGGTCATCTTGTCGACCATCCACAACTTCATTTATCTGATGCAGGCTTCTACCCACATCACCCACCATCGAGGCTTCCTGCAAATTGTGCATAGTAGTTATGTTTGCTGAATTTAAACATGGACAATTCCTCCTCAAATGAGGTTCTCCACATTCCCAACATTTTAATGGTTCGCGAGGGTTGTCACCAAACTTCTTCATTCCCAGACTTACCGGTTTACCACTGCCTTGTGTATTAATATGGTTGGAGTGAAAATCTTTTTTCGGAAAGCTTTTTGCTGCATTCCGATAAGGAGGTGGTTGGTATTGCTTCTTTCGTTGGTTCATTCAATCTTGTTTCTTATCCTTCTAGGCTTTGGGAAGCTCTGCCCATTTTTTAAACTGATCCTAGCATGTTTGTGCTTTCCTGAATACTTCACTCAAGGATTTGGGGTTGTCAAACTCAATTATGTCCCTGTAGGACTGTGGTAAACATCTTAAGAATCATTGGATTTTTACCTTATCCTCCTAGATGTAAGGTATGAACCTTAGTAATTCTAGGAATTTATTTATAAGGTCCTCCATTGTCATATGTCCAAGTCTTAACTCGTAAAATTCTTTTGTTTTCCTTTCATAGTAGCTTTCAGACATGTATTGTTTCTTGAAATATTTGTTAAAGTCAGACCATTCCATCTATTTCTCAGATTGTATATGGCCATTCTGACCTTCATATTGTTGGAATAGTTATATATCTGGAAGTATTTTTTGATGTCCAATAACCATGCCTCAACTTCTTCTCCTATTTAGGATTCTCCATCAAAGGTAGATGGTTTAATTTTCTTGAATTCTCCTTCAAGGTGGTCTACTTGTTTTCTCTTTCTGTTTGTTTTTGTTTTGTCCTCAGCTGAAGGTGTACCTTCAGACAAACTGTTTCCTTTTTCAGTTTCAGGTCTAGATTTCTTGGAATCCCTCTTTCTAACTTCTTCATCGTTATTATCATCCTTTGGTATTTTCTTTATCACTATACTGCGCAGCCAGACTTCGTTTATTTCCTGTTGCTTCGGCTGTTCTTTCTTCATTTTCTCATTGTCGGATTTGAAAACCTGCAGCTCAACAATGAGATTCCTCATCATTTACAGAACTTTAGTAGGTGAGCTTCCATCACTATTCTGTGTCTGATTTTTAGGAAGTCTTTGTTAAGGGTTTCCATCGATTCTAAGTTCCCCATCATCTTGTGTTGTCATGATTAACTCAAAACAAAAAAGGTATTTTGTTTGTAACAATAAAGGTTTATTAGTTTTGCATAAGTAAAAATATATGCCAAGAAATTAATGTGGCCCTATTCAAGGCCCAATGTTGTAAACTTTGATCTGATACCATATGTAATGAATCTCCAATCTGCCATAAAAAAAGAAAAATTCTATGACCAATAATTTCTCAAGTTTCGTATCTCTCTCTCTGTATATATATATTTAGTAGGAGGAGGAGTCCCTAACAAACTCTGTATTATAACTCCTATGTCCTAATCACCATAATATATTATATTTTAAGAATATCCACCAAGGGTCTAACAATTTTGTGTACGCGTATGTAGATCTAGGTATACAATGTTCGGACTTAAGATACAAACTACAACTCATTGTTTAACATAAGGATTCATATTACAAATCACTCTTTAAAATTTAGATCTCCGAGTTCGTGCTCAAATCTGCCTCAGTAATTTATCCTTGGGGAACACTATATAAATCCCATTTGTATAGTCATGGAGTAGGGTTTAATAACCAGTCACTTAGTACAACTACCAATCCCTAATCATTTAAGGACTCTTAGAACTTGTACATCGAGTGTTGTGAAAGTTCTAGTTCCAAACCCCAAAGGAAATTTCGACGAATGAGGATTGTGATGACTCCTCGTTACACTAACTTATTTAAATATACCTTAACGAACGCTTAACGGGATCAAGTTGTTAACTATAGCTATCGTCGTGTATGTGAATGAGGTTTTAGTTTCGCGACATCATGTAAGGGATAAGGATGGTCCACTGATAGGGTAATTAAGGCTCTAGAACCTACCATTAATGGTAGCCCTGAGAACGTAAGTTACATCTTACTCTCCTGGATTTTCACCCAACGTGTCACATCGGCTATGCCCTTATTACATGGCTAACCATCCTTCTTTACCCTTCAAATTTACTCTGAGACATCAAAGCGCTGCTTAGGGTTTATTGGGTTCACAGTTTTGTATTGTTGGGTTTTGCAAGGAGGCTCTACAGAATTTTTCTTCGCGGCGAAGGCTGATGTTGGGGAGATCGTTTCCCTCTTGCAACAAATGGCGTGGACCCTTTCCTCATAAGTTCTTCCTTAAAATTTTATCATAGAAGAGTAGCTAAAGTGGAGTAAAACCAAAACATTATAGTGTTTCCATAACCGCTCTACATCTACTGTATGTTTTCTTCCTTTCTACTAAAACCTTCTCTGTAGTATTTTTCGTAGTCCTCCCCACCCTTGGAGAAGTGTTTTCCTATGATGTTATCAATGTTCCTCTTCTGTTTTAGAGGATATTTTAATCATTCATTTTGTCTAAGCTTCGGAATATAGTTTTGTGTAACCTCTCAGTTTATCCTCCCTATATCGAGGGATTTTTGATTGGTATCGAATAACCTAAGACCTCTGTTAAATTTTGAGCAGTATAATGGTGATATCCAATAGTTACTATCTTTATCAGGGTCTATTTGATTAGATTAAATAGTTGGGATATACGTGTATTGACTAATTTGACTTACAATACTATCTGTGATTTGTTCCTAGACGACTATGTGTGGTTTATGGTTCTGTATGAACAGATTTCACCAAGCTTGTGTGCAATATGACTTGTTCCATTAATACGATCGCTTAAAGCTTTTCATTAAAATTGTTAACTATTATGTAAAGTTTTCCTCCTTGTTAGTTTTCCATTTGTTCAAAGGGTTTATATATTTCACTAATGATGGGCCATGTTTGATGCGAGAGTACCCATCAAAGAGTTACTGTATCACCTGTCCTTGACCCAGACGTCTTTCCAGACGGAGAGTGATAACGAGAAATAAAAAGAAAAAAAAAAACGAAAGACATGCAAGCTTGTCGAATCAGAAGTTAAGTATTTTTTTTGGAGTTAACCATTATCATTCGATGGGTATGCTTCTTATATTTTATCTATGATTACTGATGGCTTATATACTAAATCTTTCAGGGCTCTCTATTGCACAAAGATCTTGGATGTTTTAGTTCCTTTCTATGGAGCAAAAGGTATTCAAGTTCCCTTTGTAGACCCTTTCAGAGCTCAAACAGTGAAGGCATTGTCTCTTCTAGTTTTATAGATGTTTGGTATTGTTCTTGCTCGATATTCCTATAATGGTTGGAAGAGGGGGTTTTCCCAGTTGTACCCTTGAATTTCGGGTCTGATTACTACTTTTATAAAGATTTTCTCTACAAGACTCTGTTATTCAAAAGTGAAATATTGTTGGATGGTTGTATTTAACCCTTTTGCCATTCTTAACATACAATTTTATTTGCAGCGACTACCATACTATATATATATATATATATATATACTTTCAGTCTTCAAATGTTGGTATGGTCCATATTACAATTATGCATTATATGGAAAAGAACTGATAAAATTTTCTGATTTTTATATTGGTAAAATTGAACAGACTTTTCGTATTGTATATACATGTAATACTGGAACTCTTCCATAATGTTTTCCTTATTTTGAGTCTCTATGAATACTGGGATTCTATAGTTTTCTTACTAAGGGGGTTGCATGCATATGATTGAAAGTCCAGTTCACTTAAATGGTTCCATATTTCTTTCATGGCTATTAGGTCATTACAACTTCTAGGTCTATATATACTTTTTGGTTAGCAAGGATGGGAACTTACTAGATTTAAGGGAATCTAATTCCAGGTTCTTGAATAGTCATTGTATTTATCGACTCTTGTGCTTCTAACATTGGTTACAGGTATCCGTATATGTTTTCAAAGATTTATATTTGTTCGAAAAAGTTCCAAAACTTATGGTACAACCAACTTTTCCTGACCTTTTTTCGATCTACCATTAATACTTATTGATATAGCTAAATATTTATAACATATTTATAGATATATATCTATATATTTACTGTAGAATTCTACTATGATGAAATCTTGCAATTCGCAGAATTATTCTCATACGTGTGTATATGTATGTATAATAATATGAGTATGTAGGATTCAACATATTCAGGTTTCTCTCCAAGGTAATGCTAACAGGAAATCATATGTACAACAGGTAATAAACGGGAAGCAGATGCTTAACATGACTAAGGAAGTAAGGTTCATAAAATACCGCCGTATTTCCCTTCAAAATTAAATAAGAAATAATCTCGCATAGATTTAAGTTAGATCAGAATTTCCAGTAATTAATTCGTCATGACGAGTAGTTGATTGTCGGTAAGAATAATTTGTTTGCTTATATAATTTTATATCAGATATCTGTATAAGTGCGTTTTTTGTTACAGTTACATGATTTGCGTTTAAACAAATATGCCTATGCAAGGTGCCATATATATATATATATATATATATATNNNNTAGAGTCCATACTGCCTCGCATCTCTTCCCTTCAGTGTTATCCAAGAAAGGAAATCTCAACTATGAAGTATGAACTCTCTGAAATTTAATTACAGGGATACCTATAAACTTATGATATATACATGCTTGTCAAAATGTATAGATAATACCATGTAAAGGTCAATTACCACAGAGGTGATTTCAAAACTAAATTATCTGTTATAAATTCCACATATGAACATATTTTTTCCACGAGATATTTTACTTCAACACAACATGTGCATATATCGAATGTAGATAATCATTCTAACAGAGAAGGAGAAGGTTAACATATCTGAACTAGTTCGCATAAAGACAAAGGGAACAACCACATTCCTCCCAACTGTAGAACAAGGCAGCCAAATCACTTGCCCAATTCACCCCCTAGCATGACCATGAATCCATGAGGGAAAACTTGGAATCTTCTCCTCAACCAATGTTGTTCAGTTTTAGAAGACTTAGCTTGCCTCACACTCCATCAGTAGTGTTCATAACATCAATACAAACTCATAGTCGCTTCCTCCAGCATACTTGGCAGCGTCCTGCCTCCTCACATATGCTATTTATTAAAACAATCTTTTTGCCTAGGTATTTTCCCTCCCTTGGGAATTTTCACAGCTTTCTAAATCCCTGATTTTCAGGGGCTGCCAATGGCCAATTCCCTAATTTTTCACTTGTAACAATCATCCCAGAGGTAGTTCCAACATGTTCCCCACTCATGGAGTCATGATCAACTAAATTTAACATGGTTGTTCCATTTGTCCTCCTGCAATAATTAACCAATATTTTGTTTACATACAAGTGTCATAGTCAAATAGTTAGTTGGGTAAAATCTGATCTCTACCCAACAGTCATAATAATTAATTACAATTTATCAAATTCGAAATTCGAAGTTGCCATAAATGGAAAAAAAATTCCAAATTTTAATTTACTAAAAATGGAATAATTTTCTAATAAATTTTGAATTTCAAAAATACTTTATTTTGGGAGATGTCACACTTTTCACTTCTGTAAATGCTACTCGATTTAAAATTTCTTACTATGATTATTACCANATATATATATATATATATATATATATATATATATATATATATAACCAGATTGCATACTGTGCGTCTCTGTCATTACTTAATTTAATACTTTCTTTACTACAAGCAGTCTCCTTGTCACAATTCCATCTATGTATTATGGAACAAATGATTGTTCTATTTTTTAAATGTTATCTTATCCACGGTAAATTATTTTTTTTCTTTTGTTCCTCTATACAAGGTTTTGTAATTTATTCGAAGTAATACTTATCGATTAATAAAATCCTTCTCTTGATTACAGTATGTACTTTCTTTGTATCTATGTTCTCTGTATTTTATAATCTAAAGATATGTATAGGGGTTACAAAGCCACAAAACTAGATTAAATGTTTTCTTACTTTTCTTACTTTCGCAAGTGAAATAATTTCACATGGATATAAATTGATGATGGGTCTATTTTTTCTTGTGAGGGAATCCATCAGATTGATTACACAACCACTCTTCCTCCTAAGTCATGCGTCAACTACTTTACAAGGAAAACAAAGACACTCTGATATTCAATCGAGAATCTAAGATAAGTTACGCCTTAACTTATTTTATTTATCTCATTATTTTTATGGTTTGGACATTAGTAAGGATACTAATACCATCATAATTCTCTTTTGAAGGTTGGGAAAATGATATTACACTTGGTGAGAGAAGCATCATCTCCACGTGAGGTATGCAGATTCCATATCTTTCCTTCCACTGGTCCATGTATTCACTCACTTTTAGTTATAGACAGTTTTATGTAGACTTTCTAAAACTATGTTTAGACTAGTTATGGAGTTCTTGGATCTATGGATAACCCAAATTGTAATATTTTGGCCAACAACCTATTGACTGTAATAAATCTATTTTTGTCAAACATTCTTTGATTTACTCTATCTATCTCTTTCTATGATAATAGATGAAAAGGTATTTGGGACTTTTATTCTTTTCCACATATACTCAACATATCGCTATAAATTCGAATACCGTCTATTTATACTTTTCATTCTAAAGTATTTTGATTTTGTACTGTGAATGAACAACATTTAAAGAATTGTGTCTATCATGGCCAATAGGCACATATACACAATTTTATCTTTATATATATATATGCTAAACATTAATACTTAAGATAAATGTCACTACATGTACTCTTACATAGTGGAAATCCACAAATATAACATGACTATATAGTCCACCTAAATAGATTTTGATATATATATATATATATATATATATATATGGAAATATAAAACATAGAATCAACCAAATAACATCCACAATATAAACATCAACAATAAATGTACATAGTTGTGATACATATCTGAATATTGATGATGGGAAACAAATGGAACAATGACATTCCACCCAACCATAGACACAAAAGAACAATGATCACTTGTCCTGATCACCCCCTAGCCTGACCATGACTCCATAATGGAAAAATGAGTCACACTCCTTAGCCACTGTCACCTTCAATAGTTCAAAAAATGCTTTTCCTCACACCATATGTGCTCATAACATCAAAACAATTCTCAATACTAACATATTAAGCAACGTCCTGCCTCCCACATATGTTCCATTTATCTTGTTCCTAGAACTTTTCATTCCCTCCCTCGGTGAAATTCGTAGCTTTACAAATCGCTAATTTTTAGGGGCTTCCAGTGACAAAATTCAACTTCTACCACTTTTAAAAATCAGCTCTGAGTTAACTCGAACCTGTTCCCCACTCATGGAGTCATAGTCAACTATTTTTAACCTGGTTGTTCCATTTGTCTTTCAACATTCAATTTATTAAAAACGTGTGTCTCATACATGTGTCCATGAAAAGAGGATAATTGGGAAAGTAAAACCTTTTCCCAACAATCATAAAATAATAATTACATAATCTACAATTCTAAATTCGAATTTTCCATAAATGGAAATTTATTTCCAAATCTGAATATCCATAAATGGAAATTTATTTCTAAATTCAACTTGGAATTTATTTTTCTAATAATTTGAGGATATTACATCCTCTCCCCCTTAAGTACAACAATGTCCTTAGTGTTCATTCATCTATTGAAACAAAATTGAATAATATTTCAGCATATCTTCTTCCAATTCCCAAGTTGCCTCTGTTGATACTGAGATGGGGGTGAATTAGTATCAAGTACAATTTAAAACCTTTTTTAACTTATACTTAAACCATTCAATTATATGCAATGATAAATGAACAATAGTATAAGAGTTACACCAATACACCACAATACACCATGCACAATATATGGGAAATAATCAATAGTTTTTATTCAAGGGAAGTAATGACTTCCAAAGGTAGCTACAGCTTCCAAATGTAAAGGGAGGGATAAAACTCCAAGAGGAAGATACAATCCTCCAATATCAAGAGAGAGTTTAACTCTCCATCATTTCCCCTTCCTTCCACCCAAGAATATATGAGAGATAATAAAACTTTACATTAAATCATCACCATCAACCAATCATCACATAGAACCTGATAATGCTTCCTGAGACTTCTTCAATTTCTGCAATTCTTCAATTCTTCGAGTAATCTGATCCTATAGATAATATTACTCAATGTATTATCTGAAACTCCTCCAATTTTCACTCCTTGAATCCTCCCCAAAAAGAGGTTATAGAAAGAATGGTAGATTTTATTCAATTCTGGTCTATTCAGAAGACCCAACTTGTACAGCATGCCCTGCACACAATATTGAACATATGATTCTAAAACTCACACACAAGAAACTACAATCCATACTTTTTCCAATGTAAGTGATCCCACTTCATTTGGATTCGCTATGAATAATGTATGACTATTTTACCCAGAACACTTGTTTATTGACTAGCTTCAGGACTGGTCACAAACCCTATCTTCCACAGAGTGTATCTCCATAATTATAGCGAATCAAGAGCTGAAATTTTTACCAGAGGTACCTTGATATGTCCTCTCAATACCATAGATATTTCACCATATGAATCATTCTAGAAAAACATTTATAGAAAAAAATGGTTAGATGACCTGAAAATAACATACCTTAGAACACATCACCAAAAGACTTCATCCTCCCTTGAAATACGACCTTCTTTTCTTATTATTTCCTCTTAAATTAGACTTATATCAAGATGAATGTATAATGATGTTTATTTATACTATTTATGTCACTTCATTTTAACATTAGGGTCGACCTGACACTTTCTTATTTTGTAATTCTTTTCTTGAATTATCTTCAGGGCCTACATGTGCTTCCTTCTTCAATTCAATTTGTCATCTTCAAAAATTCATTTCTCCTCAACCACGAGGATCCACGTGACGTGAAAAATACCATTGGAAACAAAATAATGTATACTATCCATCCATGGGTGTTGTATCTGCATGTGCATTTTCCTTCATGTCCAAATACCTTTATCACTCTTGCGGTCCAAAACCCATGACTATGGTTGACATCAATGACAACAACCAATCTTCCAACAATCTCCCCCTTTGTCATTGATGGAAACACTCATACCCCCCTATCATTATGATCCTGATTTCTTTCCCCCTTTGACATCAATGGCAAAGGTTAGGGATGCTCCCCCTGAGTTTAATGGAAAAATGTAACTCTCTTCTTTAGGGATGCTCCCCCTGAACATGTGACACTCAATAATACTTCATCCTTATTTTTGGTCTTTGGGAAATTTTCTTCCTTAGAATCCTTTTTTGTGGCTTCTGTCTTCTCTCTCTTCTTCATGTCTAGGATGTATATGTTGTTCGGTCTTCTTGTTGCAGTTGCAATCAATCTTCCTGAGTTATTTTCTTTGATTTTACATTTTCGGGAATCAAATGTAAGAGTGTATCGTTGATCACACATTTTATTAACACTGAGTATATTATGATTCAAGTCTTCAACCAATAAAACATTCTTTTCTTTTACATTTTTTCTTCCAAGCTCTACTACACCTTCTCCAAGTATTTTGATAGATGAGTCATCTCCAAATGCAACATTGCCACCCTTTCTCTTCAAGTTTATGAATTTGTCTTGATCCCCAGTCATGTGTGAAGAATATCCACTGTCTATGTACCATTCATCTTCTTCTTTACATTCTTCAGCGGTCAATGTTATTCAACAATCTTCATTGTTTGCAATCTCTTTCCTTCTCCATAATGTGGTTGGCATAGGGACATCATCATTCATATATCTGCAATCTTATGCTTTGTGACCAAGATAATTAGATTTGTAGCATACAATATTTTTTTCCATCAACATGAAAAATGAATTATAACTTTTGTTGACAAATATATGATTATTTCCATATCTTCTGTTTACACCATTCATGTTTCTTGTGTATTTGTCCCTTTCATTGATTCTTCTATTAATTGCCTTATGTCCAAAATTTTTGCAAGTATAACAATGACCAAGAAAGAAATTTTGATACCTGGGAGTAAGTGACCTTCTTTGTGATGTAGTCCATCTGGGTTCATGATCTACTCTTCTGTAGTTTCCTTCAAACTGATTGAAGCTTATTTGATTCTTGAAGGTAGGAGGTCTTCTTGGATATTCATCTCTTTTGTAATCATTCCTTCTTTCTGGTATCTTGGTCCACTTCTCATCAACTATCTGTGTAGCTCTTTCTTCAACTTTCTTGTTGGTATTTTCATCTTATTTGTATGAGGTTTCACCCATGCATCCAGGATGTGTTAATTCTTTTGGAACTTGAGAATTTCTTAAGCTCTTCCTCAATGAGACAACTTATTGTTCAAGTTTCTCACAATCTTCTTCTTTCTTTATCATTTGGACCTTCTTTACTTCTGCTATTCTTCTTGCTTCTTCGAGTAGAGTTTTCAAGGAAATGGTTTCTTCTCT
>ML789964.1:391557-424926 GCA_009831015.1 Picea engelmannii
TTCTCTTCCCTGCTTTGATATGTCTCCTCTAGCTTTAGCCATAGATCGTTGGCGGAAGTGCATTGTCTCATGCTCTCTTTGATAGGGCTTGAGAGTCCACTAAGAATTTTCTTGAGAGCCAATGCATCATTCTTCTTTCCTTCCCTTTGAGATGCAAACTTTGACTTGTTATTCAATGGAACATATCCACCAATGGTTGCCTTCCAAATAATTGCTCCCATTGTCTTCAAATACACTCTCATCTCTATTCTCCAAGTAGAATAGTTTTCCTCATCAAGGATTGGCACTTCATCATCCATTTGTGTGTCTATGGATCTCCTTCAATCTTGTTAAGGCTTGTAGTGAAGGCCCACCCTCATACTAATTGTTGGACACACCTACCACACTTAGAGGGGGGGTGAATGAGTGTGGGGCTCTTTTTCCCAAAACTTCCCTCTTGAACAAAAACTCATCAATTAACATTCAACATTTATTCATTACTCATTGTTGTCATTTATAACCAGTTAGATGTAGGAACATATAGGCAACATATATCAACAATATATCATCAACAAGTCACCATCACAAAGAAGACAAGATGTATGTACAATTTTCTTTTTATTATGGACTACAATCCTTGGGTTTATCATCAACAACTGAATAGAGTACAACTCTACAAGAGCACCAGCTCTATATGAAAGAATTAGCTTACATTCTCAAAACCAACTGAGATGAGGCAACAATCCTCAACAGATATCAATCTGTCATTAGGTACGCGACCTGTTAGTAGTGCAGCTCGCATGTGCACGCGCTCTGGCTCACTACAACCCGCATGTGAATGCAACCAGTGTATAATGTAACAAGCGTCTGCTTCTAAGAAACTACGATTTTTATTTTCTTCGTATTCTTAGAACCCTTCTGTCTTCCACTATCCAAACTGACCCACAACCAGTCACAACACATCCAATCTCTCCAATAGCTTGCTCATGCTCCACATCAAATCAATATGAATTCTATCTCAATAGCTAGTATACCATAGAATCATGTCCCTACTGAATCACAAGAGTGTTTCTCACTCTATCAACCAAATAAACCAATCTGAGCCACATCATAGAAGCCATACCAAGAATTCCCTAAGCATTCACAATGTATCAAACAATAGCATATATCAAGACAATAATGTAACCATACCAATGTTTTAGTGATAGATCTGAGGCCATAGAATGCATATTTGGAACCTGCATCATCATCCAAGAGCTTGGCACCAACTCAAACACAAATCTCCATGAGGTTATTCATTCCACGCTCCCTGTACACAGTCAGCCCACGTGTACACTCACCCTAAGCACAACGAACCTATGTGTACATGCACCCTATACACAGACAACCCACGTCAACATCAGAAAATAGGGTTTTCTATGAATCCGAGACTTTTGCTGTCAAGATCTCCGACATTGCCGAAACTTTGATGCATACATGAGATCCTCCTCTCTCTCTCTTCCTCAGAATAGATCTTCAATCATGCTCAAGAGATCCATACCAATAAAATTCTCTCACAAGAAGCTCTCCATCAATACTCCAAAAGATATTACCAAGAAGCTCTCCATTAATCCACAAATGATTCTCATCAAATGTACATTTTACAAGAGATCCTAGCTTCTTATTTATACTTTCATCTTCTAGGTCACTTAACCCATTTTTAGGTTACTTAACCCATTTCTAGGTCACTTAACCTATTTTCCTTATTTTAGGGTTAACCACTTTCCACGAATAGAAAGTTATCCAATACTTTATCATTTAAATATTCCTTCTTGATTTTGTCACTTTACTTTATCATTGAAATAATCCATCTTGATTTTGTCACTTTACATTATTATTTGAATAATGATATCTTGATTTTGTCACTTTAGTTTATCATTTAAATAATGATATCTTCTTTTCAATCACTTTTACTTCTTTGACCTTTTGGGGCTTCAAGCCTTCATATGGGGGTCCTCCAACTTCATAAGGCCATAACTCTCAAACCGTGAGGAGTTATGTTACATTCCACATACCACCGGAAATGGCATGACAAACACTATCCATATAGGATAGTTTCACCAACAACTTCATTGATCCATTATTACACATACAAGCATGGGTCATCCAACCATTCTTCTAGGATAACTTATTCCATAAAGCGTCTTCCCATGAGGGCTTTCACCATAAGGAGACCACTTTGGAGTTCATCCATTTCTGCACCTTATCAACCATGATAAGACACTAATG
Organism: Picea engelmannii; assembly: GCA_009831015.1. NCBI lineage: Eukaryota > Viridiplantae > Streptophyta > Pinopsida > Pinales > Pinaceae > Picea > Picea engelmannii. The sequence goes on from ML789964.1 coordinate 393,805, forward strand.
ATTCATCTTTGCATTGATTGGTTTCCACTTGGACATATATCATTCTCATCAAGGGCATCATATCAATCGATTACTTGACATCAATCAAACCAAATCATTTACATCAATGACATATGATCCAACAATCTCCCAAATAATCAAACCATTGGCATTAATGAAAAACCATTGGCATCAATGACAACATGATCCAACAACCGATTGGAAACCTTTCTTGCGTTGATTCAATTTATCATGCTTCTTATCTTTCCATGCCTTGGGATTTTGAGATCTTTGTTTATACTATTCATAACACATTCTATCCTTCCTAAATAGATCATTTAAATATTTATGATTATCAAATTCAATTATGTCTTTATAACACCGTGGTATACAACTCAAGAACCTTTGAATTTTTACTTTATCTTATTTGATATAAGGCACAATGTAATATCCTCAAATTTTATAATATTAAATTCTAAGTGAACTTTGAAATAAACTTCCATTTTTGGAAAATTCGGATTTGGAAATTATTTGCCATTTATGGAAAGTCCAAATTTGGAATTTTGATTGTTGTAATTAATTACTTGATCACTATTGGGAAAATATTTGACTTGCCCGAATATCCTGTTTCATTTTGACACATGTGTAAGACAACCTTTTAATAAATTAAATGCTAGAAGACAAATGGAATAGCTAGGTTAAAAATAGTTGACCATAACCCCATGAGTGGGGAAAATGTTTGAGTTACCCCAAGGCTGATTTTTACAAGTGGAAAATGTGGAATTTGGCCACTAGCAGCCCATAAAAATCAGGGATTTGTAAAGATGTGAATTTATTGAGGGAAGGAAAGACCTAGGCACAAGCATGCATATAAAAAAAACCATATGGAGGAGGCAGGACACTGCTTAGTATGTTGGGGAAAAAATAAACTATTTGTTGTTATGAGCACTGTTAGTGTGAGGCAAAGGAATTTATGATCTGTGGATGGTGACTATAGCTAAGGAGGATCATTCAGTTTGACCTTATGGACTCATGGTCAGGCTAGGGGGTGAACAAGGCAAGTGAACATGGCTTTCATGTTCTATGGTTGGGTGGAACATGGTTGATCCATTTGTATTCCATCATCACATTTCATATATGTATCTCAGCTTGCCTTCCTTGTCAATGTTATGTTTATGATTTTTATTTGTTAGGAATATGATGTCTTAGTATAGTTAAAGGATACTGAATATATTTTTTATTTGAAATGTGATGGTGGTACATATATAGTGGATTTCCATTTAAATATGTACATACACAATTACCACAGAGAATAGATACAACAAATAACATTCTGAATACATTCTTCAATACCACAAAAATATAGTGATGAATTCAAAGTATCTTGGAAAATCAACCATTGTATTAAATCGATCATTGTTCAAATATTACTGTCGAAGTACCATAGATCAATGAATCCACAAACTCTTGTATTTTAAACAGAGTGCTAATAAGTATACACAGAATTTGTATGTAACCGAAGTAATGCACACATAGATCAGAACTCGAATACCTTTCAAGAAAGATGTTTCCTTCATCTAATTACCTTGACTTGAATAACCTTGAAAGGAAGTAAAATGAGGGTTTAGTAACTGTACTATCATTTTAATTTTGTGGAAAGAAAACAATAGAATAAGCCAAGGAAAAAACTTGTCTTGAGTTCTGAATTAAATCAATGATTAGCGTTAACTTCGACCTTCAGTGCTTTGGGTGATTTTCGATGTTAGAAACTGGTTTTCCCGAAGTACATACTCCCAAAGTGACGTAACTTGCTGACATAGCTACTGACTTGGAATTTGCCAAGTGGCTGCCACGTGTCACTTAGATTCGTTACTTACACATACCTAAAATGATAATTTAATCTTGGCACTTGTCATCATCTGATTGTGCCACATGTCCTTGTTGGCGTGGTCTGCTAACATAGATCTCATGTCACGACACATATCCTCCTCCTGGATCTAACAACTTTGATGAGTTTTATATCAATGGTCTAGATTCATTTCGGCCTTCGGGAATTTGGGTTATTCATTCGCAATTCTCAATTCTCTTGAAGTGAGATTCCATGAATTAAACTCGAGGAACTTGAATTGATCTAACAGTCCATATTTGACGCAAAATGCTCTGAATGGTGGAATAAGGTAGTTAAACTTGGCGAAGAAGTTAGCTAGATTGGGGCTACATTAACTTTGATCATGATCTATCAATATCGATGGTCGGGAGGCATTACGGAGATCAAATTTGCATAGAAGATAATTCTACAGGACAGTCCCACAATCGAAACCATGGTTTCCTAGAAGGGGTACGTGTAATCATGGGGACAATTGCATAACTATCGATGGGTTACTCCAAAACCGCCAACCCATGTCCCCACAATTTCAAAAGTACTAAAGTTGATGTAACATTTTCAGTATTTATTAGTTCAAGCACAGAGACCGTGGGCCCCATTGGATGCATGGCGCCTGATCCCATTGTTTGAAGACTTGGTACTTCATAGGAATTGTGTTACAGTTGCATTAAGTCGAGAACTCCAAGAGGCAGGAGTTAATCTTGACCCTTGATTGGGAGAAGCTACGTGGCAACCAATACCATAGTTCAGAGACTGAGAACTCTTGAAGGTTGGAGAGTATGGACAACCCAAAACTTCCCAAGCCCAGAGTTCTGTAATGAATCCCAACCGTCAGTTGTTGAGGAATTTGTGGACCGTTGATCCACCCCACTTCGCGAAGTTCTCCAATTCGTTGTTCGGGAGAAATAAGTAACAAAGTAGCAAGATCTTATGAAGTTGAAGTTCGAGAGCCCTGAAGCTCTCAAGGCTCCATATAAGAACCTATCTAATAGCACCAGGCCACAGCCTGTGGTCACATGCAATTGAGGGATGAAGAAAAAGGGCTAGTGCCCGAAAACTATGTTAAAGAAGGGAAAAGGGGTTAGGAAGGAAGCTTGTGGGTTTCTTCTGGTTCGAACCTACATCAAAACAGGTACTGAAGACCTGGGAATTTTTTGATAGGATCCAAAAAATATATAAGAGACATTAGCTTCAAGAAAAGAGATCAACTGCACAAGGAACACATCAGATAAAAATAACAAGTTTTAAAGGATCATAGATTTCTGTGCAAAGCTAAGAATTGAGAAACTTATCATCACATCACAATGACATTGACTGTTGACATCAATACCAACATATTAAAGACAATATGTCTAATAGTTCATGGTCACCACACTCTTCAATACAAATAAGTGTGTGATTTATAATCCAATAATGATGTTATAATGAAATATAATAGTAAGAGACAAGTGAAATTTAAATCTCCTTCGGCCTTTAAGAGGGATAATGATAAAGAAGTAAAAATTATATGCATACATTAAAGGAATAAGATATATATAATGGATTATCTATGTTTCACAAACAATGTTGGATATTCAAGGGACTTTAATGAACTCTAACAATAATTTTTTTGTTTTTGGGAAATTGGGGTACATTACATATGGTATGAGAGATAAAGGTTACAACACTTGGACCTCAGGGAAAGGCCAAATTATTTTAATTCTTTTATTTCTATTGAAGAAAAACTAACAAATATGTTTACTGTTACAAACAAAAAAATTGTTGGTCTGTTGTGATAATGTCAGCACCAAATGAAGAAGAAATCAGACCTAAAGAGAATCATAATCAAGGACTTCCTAAGGAACCAGGGCATAACAACGAAGGAAGTTTAACCACCCAGGTTTTGGAAAAAATGAAGAACCTCATCGTGGAATTACAAGTGTTTAAATAAGATAACGAAAAGATGAAAAAGGCACAGGAAGACCAGTTAGAAATAAATGAAATGTTGCTACATAGTATAGTAACCAAGAGGAGCCCAAAGAAAAATGACAAAGAGGAAGAAGTCAACAAAAGGTCCTCTAAAAACTATGGTAATGAAACAAAAAATGAGGATATTTTTTCCGAAGACACAACCATGACAGGAAACAAAAAAGCTACAGGAAGAAAAAAAAACAAGTAGATCACTTGGAAGGTGAATTCAAGAAAATAAAACCGTCCACCTTTGACAGAGAATCAAGGACGAGTGAAGAGGTTGAAGCATGGCTACTAGATATAAAGAAATTCTTCCATATTTACAATTACTCTAGTAATATGAAAGTTAGAATGGCCATTTACAACTTAAAGGGAAAAGCATGTATCTGGTGGCAAGTCGTGAAATTGGCTAAGGGATTGAAAGAAAAACAAATGGAATGGTCAGATTTTAAGAAACATTTCAAGAAGAAATATTGGTTAGAAAGCTATTACAAAATAAAAACTAAGGAATTCTACGAGCTAAGACTTAGACAAATGACCATGGACAACCTGATAAATAAATTTCTAGAACTATTGATATTTGTACCATACATCAAGGAAGACAAAGTAAAGATACAATGATTCTTAAGTTGTCTACCACATTTGTACAGATACATAATTGAATTTGACAATCCCAAGTCTTTAAATGAAGTGTTTAGAAATGCTCAGATGTGCTTTGATCAATACAAATAGAGGTCTAAAATTCCCAAGGCATGGAAGGACAAGAAATATGACATAATGAATCAACAAGAGAAAGGGTTCCAACCCGCCCGATATCTAATGCACCTTACAGAATGAGTCTACCCAAATTAACAGAACTGAAAATTCAGCTACAGGAACTGTTATATAAATAATATATCATACCAAGTGTCTCACCTTGGGGAGAACCGGTTCTCTTCATCAAAAATAAATATGAAACCTTTGGACTGTGCATTGACTATCGACAACTAAATAAGATGACGATCAAGAATAAGTATTATTTACCTAGAATTAACAACCTGTTTGACAAAGTTGGAGGAGAAAGGATCTTCTCTATGTTAGATTTAAGATCTGGTTATCACCAAGTCAGAATAAATGATGAAGACATAAATAAAACAACATTTACAACACGTTACGTACACTATGAGTTTGTCCTAATTATGCTAGGTCTTACTAATTCACCAACAACCTCTATGTGTTTGATGAATAGTATACTCAGTCAATATCTAGATAAATTTGTGTTGGTGTTTATCGATGATATTTTAGTTTACTCAAAAATGAAATAAGAACATGAAGAACATCTGGAAATAATATTGTAGACCTTAAGGAAACATAATTTGTATGCAAAGTTTGATTAGTGTGACTTCTACCAAATAAATATACAATACCTAGGACATGTGATATCCGAAGATGGTATTGCAGTTGATCCAGAAAAGTTAAAATCCATTATGGAATGGCCTATCCCTAAGGATGTAGTAGACATCATATCATTCCTGGGAATTACCAGTTATTATCGAAGATTTATCGAAGGATTTTCTAAGATTGCGTATCCAATTACATCCCTACAAAAAAAGGGAATATGATTTACTTGGAAAAAAATGTGTCAGGCCAACTTTGATAAATTAAAAGGACTGTTAACTACAACACCTATCCTAAGGGTAGTGGATCCCGATGAAAAGTTTACAGTTTGCATGGATGCAAGCACAAAAGGCTTGGGAGGGGTCCTAACACAAGATGGACATGTCATATGTTACAAATCACGTAAACTGAAAGAACATGAACGGAATTACGTTACACATGATTTGGAATTAGCAGTGGTAATTCATGCTATGAAAAGGTGGTCACATTATTTAATGGGAAGAAGGTTTCTGCTACTAACCGACAATAGTGGTGTAAATTTTTTATTCAGTCAATCAGATCTCAATGCAAGGAAAGAGACATGGCTAGCCTTTTTAAGTGAATTTTATTTCGAAGTACAACACGTCAAAGGTAAAGAAAACAAATTTGAATATTCTCTAAGTCGGAGGACTAACTAACTTTATTAGATAAGTGTTAGCAAAGAAGAAAACAACATCGAACAAAAAATAAAATCTGCAAGCAGTAATGATGACAATTACATCAAAACAACAACAAAATTGATAGAAAATGCAGAAAAATTGAACAAAACAGATCTGAGTTTAGATAAATATTGACTACTAAGGTTCAAAAACAAGTTGTATGTACCTACTTCTACTGATTTAAAATCAACAATTCTTGACGAATTGCACAGAAGGCCATATTCTGCTCATCCAGGATATCCGAAAATGATAAGAACCTTAAGAACATTGTTTTATTGGCCTAACATGAAGAGTGAAACAACTGAATATTTATCTAAATGCTTATATTGTCAACAAGTAAAGGATGAACATCAACATCCAATCGGTCTTCTATATCCTCTACCTATACCAGAATGGAAGTGAGAGATTATCGCTTTGGACTTCATCACAGGTTTGCCTAAGACTCAAAAACAAAATGACTCGATTATGGTAGTTATTGATAAACTTTGCAAATCTGCACATTTTATACCTGTGAAATCTACTTATAAAGAAATTAATATTTCTGAATTTTTTATGAAAGAAATATTTAGATTGCATGGAATTCCTAACATGGTGATGTTCGATAGAGATGTCAAATTTACGTCAATGTTTTGGAAGGAATTGTTTGCAGGATTGGATACTAACCTTAATTTCAACATAAGCTACCATCCACAAATGGATGGGCAAACTGAACAAACAAATCAGATTGTGCAATACATGTTATGAATGTACGTAATAATGAAACCAACTAAGTGGAAGGAGTACCTACACTTAGTTGAATTTTTTTACAACAGCTATTAGACATCAACCAAGATGAGTCCCTTCGAAGCATTATATGGAATGAAATGTACAACCTTGATTAGCTGGGATAATCCAGTTGACAGGCTTATGATGGGACTGGAAATGCTCCAGGAAATGGAGAAAATGGTAAATAGGGTACAACAAAATTTAAAGGAGGCCCAAAACCGATAAAAATGCTATGCAGATTTAAAAAGGAGACACCGAGAATTTTAAATTGGGGACCATGTGTATCTGAAAGTCAAAGAAATGAGGAGCTCTCTAAATCTAGGAAATTGTTCAAATTTGGCCTCCATTTTTTGTGGCCCCTTCGAGATTTTAACTTGAATCGGACCCATGTCGTATCAACTAGCACTTCCTGCAAACTTAAAAGTTCATAATGTCTTTCATGTTTCCTTATTAAAAAGGTATATTCATGATCCTACTCACACCATTGATTGGAACATGGTGAAGGTGGAACCAGAAGGCGAGTTCCAAGAGGAACTTCTACGCATTCTGGACAGGAAAGAAATAGTATTATGGAACAAAGCCCTCACCTAGGTAAAAGTGAAATGGAAGCAATTTAGCCCTGAGGAGGCCACTTGGGAATTGCAGAAAGATTTGTATAAATCTTATCCAACCATATTTTGAGAGAGGAATGAACACTGAGGACAGTGTTGTACTTAAGGGAGAGAGGATGTAATATCCTCAAATTTTAGAATATCAAATTCTAAGTGAACTTTGAAATAAACATTCATTTTTGGAAAAATCAGATTTGAAATTAGTTTCCATTTATGGAAAATATGAATTTGGAATTTTGATTGTTTTAATTAATTATTTGATGAATTTTGGGCAAATGTTTGACTTTCCCAACTATCCTCTTTTATTTTGACACATGTGTAAGAATTTTTTTTAATAAATTAAATGTTCGAAGACAAATTGAACAACGAGGTTAAAAATATCTAACCATGACTCCATGAGTGGGGAACAGGTTTGAGTTACCTCAAGGTTGATTTTTATAAGTGGAAAATGTGGAATCTGGCCACTGGAAGCCCCTAAATATCAGGTATTTGTAAAGCTCTGAATTTCCCAAGGAGGGAAGGAAAGACCTAGGCACAAGGATGCATATAACAACAACATATGGAGGAGGTACGACATTTCTTAGTATGTTGGGGAAAAAAAAACCATTTTATGTTATGAGCATTGTTAGTGTAAGGAACATGAACTTATGATATGTGGATGGTGACTATAGCTAAGAAGGATCATTCAGTTTTCCCTTATGGACTCATGGTCAAGCTAGGGGGTGAACACGACAAGTGAACTTGGTTCTTTTGTTCTATGGTTGGGTGGAATGTGGTTGTTCCATTTGTATTCCAGCATTAGGTTTCAGATATGTATCTTGGATTGCCTTCCTTGTCAATGTTATGTTTATGATTTTTGTTTGTTAGGAATATGATGTCTTAGTATAGTTAAAGGATAATGAATACATTGTTTATTTGAAATGTGATGGTGGTACATATATATTGTATTGCCATTTAAATTTGTACATACACAATTACCACAAAGAATAGATAGAAGAAAAAACAGTCTGAATACATTATTCATTACCACAGAAATATAGTGATGAATTCAAAGTATCTTGCAAAAGAAACCATTGTATTCAATCGATAATTGTTCAAATATTACAGTTGGAGTACCATAGATCAAATAATCCACAACCTATTTTATTTTAAACAGAGTGCTAAGAAGTATCAAAAGAATATGTATGTAAGCAAACTAATGTGCGCAGAGATTAGAACACGAATACCTTTCAAGCAAGATGTTTCCTTCATCTGATTACCTCGACTTGCATAACCTGCAAAGGAAGTAAAATGAGGATTTAGTAACTATGCTAGCATTTTAATTTTGTGGAAATCAAACAATAGAATAAGCCAAGGACAAAACTTAGCTTCAGTTCTGAATTAGATCAACGATTAACGTTAACTTCGACCTTCAGGGCTTTGGGTTATTTGTAACGACCTCCTTGTTAGGATGACAACTCTGATAACAGGTGCAATTTTTTTATTTTTTTTGTTTAAGGTGTGTGCACGCGTGTAGAAGTAATAGACTCACTTGACTCTACGTCGCCACTAGAAAACCAACAAGATGCAACCACGATGTTCATCACAAGAAGACTGAAGGCACACAACTAGTAAGTGCGAGCAATAAATGACCATAGACACAAGACGCACAACGCAAACATTTAACGACATACTTGGTTATGCACAGTACGAACTCAGAGGGAAGGATCCATAGTAGTAGATCTTACTATTTCTGCACAGGAAAGAAGGGCGTTTAATCTTAGTTCGCTGCTCTGGAGAGAGAGAAGGTCAGATAGGCTCCTGGCCGACTGCTCAGGCAAAAACTAGTAATCTCTGTCAGGTGTGTTGCAAGAGTGGAAACCCTGCCTTTAAAGGGCCCGAGACTCTTGATACGGCACTGGATTATTTACACAGAAAAATCACACACACAGACATATATACTAAGGCTACAAGGAGGTGTCTATATCCCGCCTGACACAAGCAGACCAAGCACACGAAACTTTTACTACCCCAGTACCACCTTAATTTTTAAAGACAACACCCTTCCTTTACTAACCCAGAATATTTTTATTGTCCTTAATTCAAGAACATTCAACATATAAGTTCATCTTTAACAATAAACATTACAATTCCGTTATCATGAAATAATAAACGCGTTACATTTATATCACAATAACCTTGTGAAATAACAGGCACCTTCATCAATAGGTGATATCCATAAAAATACAGCTGCAATAACTTTTTCCTAATGACAACACCGTGTTATATCTTAATCAATAACCCTGCAAGTTATCCATCACATTAAAACTACCATATCCTTACCACACTTGACGACACCATTGTATATTTTTAATCAAGTAACCTTGCAACCATCCCTTACATTAAATCTACCTTATCCTTACCACAATTGACCTAACTTGAATACTAGAATTAACATTCCATTACCTAATCATTAACATGAAACTATAATAGCATTATCATTACCTTACCCTACGCATACAATCAACATCCTTTGCATCAATTATTACTCTAACCCAATGAGAACATTAACATTTAACACTCCATAACCATCAACCTCAATGCTTAAGTGTTCATTACATTATCATCACCATAAAATAAATGTCCTAAACACTAACCTGACCATAAGCATTACAATGGGCATTACATCACATTATAATAATCTCCACGGTGCAAGAGAAATTGAACGCGAAATCCGTCATGAACAACATAAGGGTGAGCAAAAGGGAACCAACTTTATTTAAAAACGAGAAGCAGGGGATTTAAATGAACAACAAGATACACTAGGGCCTAACTGCCATTGATTGGCGTAAAACTCTTCTAATGATTAGCACCTTGTTATAATGGAAAATTTGAGGTGTTACTAGTAGTATTCAATCAGGCTAGAAATTCATTTTAGGTTTGGACTAAATTGGTAAGAAGGTTGAAGTAATCGATGGATAAATAAAAGTAAAAATAACGATAGGGATGAATAGTAATAAAAATACCATTTTTAATAAAATAATTGACAATTCCTTTTCAGGTTTACAAATTCGATTATTAAACCACCAGTATGTTCAGCAGTTACACAGGGTACATAATTTCTTTAGTTAACTAAAAACAGGGAATCTAGATGGTGAGTTATTGAACCCATCACGTGTTGTCTGATCTTTGATATTCGTATAGTTTTGTTCCATTCAAGGGTTAAACCCTAAATTTGAAAACTTGTCAACGACCAAGTAAACTCTCAACAGGCCGCTAACAACAATTAACCCACGCAAATGAGACCTTTAATATAGAGACCGGGCTGAGGCATTAACTGTCGTGGCCTCTCGTGTCATTAATCTGGCATTCTCATACAGTAAGAAAAAGGGAAAAATTTAATTTAAAGCCAGAGACGAGATTTATTAACCAAAGGGAGTAATATTCGTGACTCACGAAATTTTGTTTATAAAAATAAAGTCGTGAACCCCTTTCGACGCATGCGGAATCCCCCTCCCCTTAATCTCTGAATGCATTGACAACCAGAGGCCCGAGTAACGCACTGCTGGAATTCATCAAGGTGGGTAAGCTAGCTGGAGATCACAGCTGTAGGCACGCATTCACTAAATACGCTTATATGGTTATGATGAGCAATCGATTTAACCCTTGGTTGTTCCCCAAGCTACACGGATGGAACGATGCACACAGAGGGCGTGTCTTGCAGAACTAAATTCGTTGTATCCCCACACAAACGGAATGCCAGATGAGTTATCTTCTGCGACCAGACTACCAGGAAAAGCCTAGAACGTTTCAGAGATGAATATCAGTTAGACTCACGGATGAGAGTGCCAGGGACGAATCTCAGAACAGATTACACAACGAAATGCCCTTACATCTATTTAAAAACGCCCACTGAAAACATTTGAATGCTCACAAAAAACATTGAACGCCCAGAAAAAACATTTGAACGCCCACAGAAAACATTGAACGCCCACAACAAACATTGAACGCCCACAGAAAACATTGAACGCCCACATAAAACATTTGAACGCCCACAAAAAACATTGAACGCCCACAGAAAACATTTGAATGCCCACGGCCATATGAAAACACTCAGAATTAAAACCAAAAACGTAGAGCAAGTTCACCAAATACACGCAGGGATTTTTTCCCAAAATCGCAGAGAAATTCCACTGTAAAAACGCAGGGAATTTAAACTATAAAAACGCAGGGAACACTAAGAGGAGTGCATGGCTAGGTTCTCCGGTGAAAAACAAAAACATGGTTACTGTCACTACAACAGTTACCACAGTTCAACTATAGGAGTAAATAATTTAATTTGTCCATTCCATCCATATTCATCCGTTAAACAGAAATCATATCACATTCTAACCTACTAAAACAGAAATCATACCGTAGCCTTATCTCCCACTTCGAAGATGACCGCGCGCTCCTGCCTCTCCTGCTCCTTGCCGCTCCTGCTCGCCAACCGTAGAGACTACACCGGTACCTCCCAGCCAAATGCTAGGGGTACTCTGCTTCCTCCTTAGCCCCCCGAGCCGCAAAGGGGCCACACACAGTCCGGATAGTATACCTAGCTTCCTAGCTCGCCTCCAAGGCTGAGCTACCACTCCAACATAGCTGAGAAAGTCCCAACTCCTCACAAGCAATCAGTCCCCTTTTCAATTTGACAGCATAAAAATACCTAATATCTCATCACATTTTTCCCCCTTCCCCCTTTCTTTTTATGGAGTCTCAAACCCTAAATCATATTAAATTTAAGTTTTAATGAAAAACTCTCAAAATTTCTCTGTCTTACAAGTCTCACTCATCCCCCACCTTTTTCCACAATTAAATTCTTTAACTTATTAGATGTCTATGTTTCCCTTTTTACTTAGTTTCCCTATATATATATATATATATATATATATATATATATATATATATATTTATCCCTTCTTTCAAACCAAAAAAAAGTAAATGCGGCAATGCATCTTTTCATTTTTTAATTTTTTTTAATTCATAAATATTTTTTTTTTATACTCCAGCTCGTTAAATAAATTTATTACTATTGGTTCAATCTAAGTTTATGTATGAGTTTTAAGGAATATAGTTTAGTCCCTTAAGCATTCTTTATTCACTAATGGTTATGCATTCTGTCAATCAAAACTATGGCTTTTGGTATTCGTTTAATTTTTGAATTATTTTAATTTTTGAAAAACTAAATCATTCATAAGGGAGTTATGCCTTCAATATGTTAATGAACTCTCATTGCAGGTTGCATTTAAAGAAGGAGAGGCCTTCAATGAAATTTATTGTCTGAGTTAACTAAAACGTATCTGTTGATATATTGGTTGTAGTTGGATGAAGTTAACGCTAATAAATCAAGAACCAGAGCTCAAGTACGTTCTAAAAATTGTATTCTCCTTGCACTGCATTGAGGTGCGAACTCTAGCCTAAAATATCATAATGATGTTTTTCTTACTTATTTTAATGGTTATTAGGGTTAATTGTTATTACTAACGATATTTGGGTAGGATTAGGTCAATATTCATAGGAACTATTTCATTTAGAATTAGGGTTAGGCTCTTTTTAGAGTTAGATTTAGGGCCTTTTTCCTTAAGGTTAAACGAAATTTTTATCTTAGAGAAGTTTTTTTTTTTTACTTAGGTTTAGATTTTGAACTGGATGACGATTTGTTTAGGGGTGTCGTTTAAAGAATTTATTAAGGTGTTATTGTCTTATGGCTATTTAGGTTTGTTTCCTTCATCCACATCAATGCAACGTGCCCTTCAGGACACACCACGTGCTCCAAGGGTGCCACTCGCCTCATTTGTTTCCTTTGCGCGACGTGCCCTTCCGGATGCACCACGTGCTCCAAGGGTGCCACTCACGTCTTGTGTTTCTTTTGTGCGACATGCCCTTCAGGATGCACCACGTGCTCCAAGGGTGCCACTTGCCAACTGGACTGATTGGTAGACATCTATAACCCCTGGAGTCAACACTCCACCAGGTGAACTTGTGGGGGACTAAGGGTTCTAAGGAGTAAGGCCCCCGCCTTATTGCGCGCCCCTTAGAATCATTGTGAGTGACTGTCGCAGTCTGCCCTCACTGCATCGTTGATCCTCTCGAACTAGGTAATCGTTAACCTACAGTTTGATCCACGGTGGGAGTGCTAGTAGGCAGTGGTAGGGCTGTTGTTCACCCCTCTCCCTCAACCTCTTTGGAAATCGTGTGTGGCCCCTTTACTCCATATGTGAGTCTGGTCGGCAAGCTATCATCAGCCTGCATCATCAAAAATCGTGTCAGAACATGTCAACATCATATCATCAGATCAAAGAAATATCACAGTAAATAAATCAACCCAAATAACACACTCCCTGACTCAATCCGAAGTCCAAGGTGTTCCACCGATGCCTCTGCATCCTCAAGGTCAAAAACCCTGCACACTCAAATAAAACTGAGTCAATAACACATGTCTAAATAAAATAGTAAAACATCATGTCATCTGTCAATCACTTCATAAGTATAAATGGTTTAGCATCACAAAAGTCCAGATCACTTGCGAGCAAGTGTCCTCAAAAAATAAGTTTTCTTAGTGCGCCAGAGCGGGATGTTACATACACCCCCTCTTGGTCTAAACTTTGTCCTGAAGTTTCTCAGTATAATGATAAATAAAAGTACCACAGTATCATAAGTCTATCTATCAAACAAAAATGGAAACTGCTGGCGCATATTATATTCGTCCTCCCAGCTCGCCGAGTGCGGACTATAACTGTCCTACTGGACCTTGACCTGATCTACCATTCGATGTCATAACTGTCGAACGCGATGATCTAAGATGCAAACTGGCTCAGCCATGAGTGCTTCCTCGTCCGATACCTGCAAGGGACTCAGGTCAATCACGTGTGTAGGATCACTAATATAATGTCTCAAAACAGATACATGAAAAACATCGTGCATACGCCTCAAATATTCAGGCAAGGCTAGTCGATAGGCCACGGGCCCCTTTCTCTCCACAATCTCGAAAGGTCCCATGAACCTAGGAGAGAGTTTATCTCCCTTTCCAAACTTGATCGAACTCTTATGTGGTTTAACCCACAAGAATACTCGATCGCCGACCTTGTAACTACAGTCGACTCGGTGCGCATCGGCATAACTTTTCTGTCGATCCCGTGCTTATTTAATCCTTTGTCTTATGGTTTTCATTTTCTCTTCCATTTCTTGGATCGCTTCTGGTCCCACCAAGACCCTATCCTCAAGCCAATCCCAACTCAAGGGCGTCCGACATGGTCGCCCATAAAGGAACTCAAAAGGTGCCATCTTAATGGTGCTATGGTAAGTGTTGTTGTAAGCAAACTCTACTAGAGGCAAGAACTCCTCCGAATGCTTTTGTTGTTCCATCACGTACATGCGCAACATGTCTTCCAAGGTTTGGTTCGTTCGTTCGGTTTTCCCATCAGTCTCTGGGTGATACACAGTACTAAAATTAAGTTGGGTTCCCAAGGCCTCTTGGAAACTCGTCCAAAATCGTCCAGTAAACACCGATCCTCGATCGGATATAATATTTTTAGGCACGCCATGCAACCTCACAATATCATTGATGAAAACTCTCGCTATGTCAGGTGCCTGATACATCGTACGCATAGGAATAAAGTGAGAACTCTTCGTCAGAGTGTCTACTACTACAAAAATCGAGTTGTTTCTCCTTGCCATCAGTGGCAATCCAACAATAAAATCCATCGAAATGACTTCCCATTTTGATTCTGGAATGGCATGTGGTTGAAGTAAACCTGCCGAGTGTCTATGCTCAGCCTTTACCTGCTGACACTCTAGGCATCTAGCCACAAAGATAACTATGTCGGCCTTCATCCCTTTCCAAAAGAATAATGGTTTAAGGTTTTCTCTCATCTTCGTAACCCCTGGGTGATCCATGTAAACTTCTCTATGAGCCTCGCTCAGGATCAACATCCTCAACTCGTCGTTTGGTGGTACGTAAATCCGACCTCTAAACCTCAATAACCCATCGCTATCAAAATAAAATCCCTCATATCGTGGTACCATCATTGTGTTTTGTCCAAAAAAATCCTCGACTTCTTTGTACCAGTCATCGTCACGCTGTAAAGTGAGAATCTTCTCACGTAGATTCGTTTGAAGAGGCAACACCGAAAAGATGTGTGGCCTTCGACTCAAAGAATCTGCCACTCGGTTCACTGTTCCCTTTATGTAAGTAATCTTGAAGTCGTACTCACTAAGAAATTCCAACCAACGCCGTTGTCGCACGTTCAGGTCGCTCTGCGTGAAAATGTGTTGCAGCCCACAATGATCCGTATTTAATTCAAATTTTCATCCAACAAGGTAGTGTCTCCAAACCTTCAAGGCTTATACGATGGCTAATAACTCCAAATCATGCGTCACATAGTTTTCCTCATGCCTTCTCAGCTTCCTCGAAATGTAAGCAATCACTCATCCGTCTTGCATCATGACTCCGCCTAAACCTTCCTTGGATGCGTCAGTGCATACCAAGAAGTCTTCTTCCATGTTAGGGACCTTTAGTATCGGCACTGTCGTCAACAACTCCTTAAGCCTCCGAAATGCTTCCGCGCATTTCTCGGTCCAGACAAACTTCTTCTTTTTCTTCTGCAATTCCATGATCGGATTTGCTAACTTTGAAAATCCCTTGAAAAATCGTCGGTAGTATCCTGCTAAACCCATAAAACTACGCAATTCTATGAAATTTATCGGCACAGGGCATTCCATAATAGCCTCAACCTTGGCTGGATCCACGGCGATACCTTCGCCAGAGATAATCCTTGATTGATAAAAAGAGCATTTGGACAACTTCCCATACAATTTGTGCTCTCGAAGGCACTGTAGTACCAAGCACAAGTGCTCATCATGCTCCTCCATCGTCCAAGAGTAGATCAAGATGTCGTCAATGACTACTTGGACGAACTTGTCCAAGTACTCGCGGAACACCCCGTTCATCAAACTCATGAATACCCCTGGGACGTTTGTCAGTCCAAATGGTAAAACAGTAAACTTGTAATGTCCAAATCTCGTCTTAAAGGTGGTCTTAGGGATGTCATTCTCCTTGATCCGTAGTTGGTGATACCCGTGTCGCAAATCGATGTTGGATAACACCGTCGCACCCTTCATTTGATCGAACAGATCATCAATTCTTGGTAAGGGATATTGATTCTTGATCGTAGCCTTGTTCAGTTGATGGTAGTCAATGCAAAGCCTCCATGATCCATCCTTATTTCGTATGAAAATAACTGGTGCACCCCACGGTGACACACTAGGACATATCAGTCCCAGGTACAACAACTCCTTCAGTTGCATTTTCAACTCTTGCAACTTTGGGGTCGACATATGATAAGGCGTTCTTGCTATCGGTTCGGTTCCCGGTTTCAGGTCTATGGTAAACTCCAGTTCCCTTTCCGGCGGCATCCCAGGCAACTCCTCTGGAAATACGTCCGCAAACTCCTTCACCACCGGAAGGTGTTCTAGACCTTCCGCTACTCCCTTCTCGTTTAGCGCGAGGATCGCATAAAGTTTGAACCCCTTGCACATACTCTTCTGTAACTGTAAGGAAGAGACGAACCGCAGGGAAACTTCCTGGTTTCTTCCTACAATCACACGTCTCTGTCCTTCGTCATCAACCAAGCTCAACCGTTTCATCTTACAGTTGAGTATCGCCTCATGCGTTTCCAACCAATCCATACAGATCACGACGTCATAAGATCCTAAGATCGTGACGTACAAGTTGACCCTCATGAAAAACTCTCCCAGGTTAAGGGCACAGCCCATAACCTTTCCTCCAACCTTTTGTTTGGCTCCTGAAGCCATCTCCACGAAGCTAAACTCATCCTGTTCGACTTCCTTTACCTTACTCCTTTTTAGCGCTGCACCAGAAATGAAACTCTCAGTAGCTCATGGGTCTATCAAAATACTAAGGGTCTGGTCAGTGACAGTACCTGTCGTCTCGAGCACAGTCGATTGGTGCTCTTCCTGGCGGTTATTCACCGCTGCATGAATCCGATGGGCCTTGCCCATATCTCCCACGGTAGCGGGTCTGGCTGATCTGAACACCCTGGTCCTCTCCACAGGACAGTTGCGCTGGTAGCGTGGTTGCCCACATGTCCAACACCCCTTCTTCGACCCAGTAGTCCTGGTGCCCAAAGTAGACGATGAATGCCCACCGGCCTGAGGCCCTGGTCTGTTCTGCTGAACAGGCCTAAAATGTTGCTGTTGCGGGTGACGCTGGTGCTGGTGCTGTGGTCCTCGATAAGGTGTCCGTTGTTGAGGCGATGATCGTCGGGGTGTAGTGAATGTGGATCCCTTATGGAAGCCACGATATCCCGACGTATGTCTCGCTGGTGTCCCATGTTGCAGCGTACCAGATGAACCATGCCCTGCGGGTCTCGCTGGAATCCTGGTCTGACCCCCACTGATAAGCTCCTCCTTTGCTATGAGGGCCTTTTGGACTGCGTCATGCAAGGTTTGAGGCATCAAAATCCTAACCTTGCACACAGGCTGCTGTTAAGGCCAAACACGAACCGGTTGACCTTGAGTTTCTCTGTGTTAAGGTGTAGAGCATACCAGAGTAGCTCCATAAAATGTGCCTTGTACTTGGGCACCGTACGACCTCCCTGTCGTAATGCGTTGAACTCATTGAGATGACGCTCGATGAATTCCTATGAAAGGTACCTCTCTCGAAACCGTTCCTCAAACAGTTCCCATGACACGTCTTCAACGACCATGTTCAGCTGCGGCAGGAACGTCTTCCACCATAGAAGAGCGCTCCCCTTCAGTTGAAAGACCGCCATGTAGACCTTCATGTTGGAGGTATAATCGTGAAGTGCGAAGTACATCGCCATATTCTCCGGGGCACCAAAGAACTCAGGAAATTTTACCTTCTCGAGTTCACGGTGAATGCTACCTGTAACGACCGGTGCATGCGGCAGAACCTCAGGGGGTGCCGACGCCATGGCCTCGTCTCGGTCCAATCTGCTGATCAGTGCCTCGAACATGTGCTGAAAAGATATCATCATCTCAACAACATCACCAATTGCTATCTTCTCCTGTCCGAGAACCTGCTCACCTCCCTAGGGGTTAGACCCCTTAGGCATGGATGCTACTGGAGGTGTCACGCCTCCTCCCCTAGCACCCCGTCGTCTGCCTCCACGGCGTCCACTAACCATGATTACCTGCACACACACAATCAAATCGATCAACAACAATATAATCAATCTAATCATGTCAACGAAATCCGTAGCGAATCCCGAGTCACGGGTCGAACCGGCTCTGATACCATATGTAACGACCTCCTTGTTAGGACGACAACTCTGATAACAGGTGCAAATTTTTTTATTTTTTTTGTTTAAGGTGTGTGCGCGCGTGTAGAAGTAACAGACTCACTTGACTCTACGTCGCCACTAGACAACCAAAAAGACGCAACCACGATGTTCATCACAATAAGACTGAAGGCACACAACTAGTAACTGCGAGCAATAAATGACCATAGACACAAGGCGCACAACGCAAACATTTAACAACATACTGGGTTATGCACAGTACGAACTTAGAGGGAAGGATCCATAGTAGTAGATCTTACTATTTCTGCACAGGAAAGCAGGGAATTTAATCTTAGTTCGCTGCTCCAGAGAGAGAGAAGGTCAGATAGGCTCCTGGCCGACTGCTTAGGCAGAAACTAGTAATCTCTGTCAGGTGTGTCGCAAGAGTGGAAACCCTACCTTTAAAGGGCCTGAGACTCTTGATACTGCACTGGATTCTTTACACAGAAAAATCACACACACAGACATATATACTAAGGCTATAAGGAGGTGTCTATATCCCTCCTGACACAACTAGACCAGGCACACAAAAGGTTTACCACCCCAGTACCACCTTAATTTTTAAAGACAACACCCTTCCTTTAGTAATCCAGAATAATTTTATTGTGCTTAATTCAAGAACATTCAACATATAAGTTCATCTTTAACAATAAACATTACAATTCCGTTATCATGAAATAATAAACGCGTTACATTTATATCACAATAACCTTATGAAATAACAGGCACCTTCATCAATAGGTGATATCCATAAAAATACAGCTGCAATAACTTTTTCCTAATGACAACACCATGTTATATCTTAATCAATAACCCTGCAAGTTATCCATCACATTAAAACTACCATATCCTTACCACACTTGACGACACCATTGTATATTTTTAATCAAGTAACCTTGCAACCATCCCTTACATTAAATCTACCTTATCCTTACTACAATTGACCTAACTTGAATACTAGCATTAACATTCCATTACCTAATCATTAACATGAAACTATAATAGCATTAGCATTACCTTACCCTACGCATACAATCAACATCCTTTGCATCAATTATTACTCTAACCCAATGAGAACATTAACATTTAACACTCCATAACCATCAACCTCAATGCTTAAGTGTTCATTACATTATCATCACCATAAAATAAATGTCCTAAACACTAACCTGACCATATGCATTACAATGGGCATTACATCACATTATAATAATCTCCATGGTGCAAGAGAAATTGAATGCGAAATCCGTCATGAACAAGATAAGTGTGAGCGAAAGGGAACCAACTTTATTTAAAAACGAGAAGCAGGGGATTTAAATGAACAACAAGATACACCAGGGCCTAACTGCCATTGATTGGCGTAAAACTCTTCTAACAATTAGCACCTTGTTATAATGGAAAATTTGAGTTGTTACTAGTAGTATTCAATCAGGCTAGAAATGCATTTTAGGTTTGGACTAAATTGGTAGGAAGGTTGAAGTAATCGATGGATAAATAAAAGTAAAAATAACGATAGGGATAAATAGTAATAAAAATACCATTTTTAATAAAATAATTGACAATTCCTTTTCAGGTTTACAAATTCGATTATTAAACCACCAATATGTTCAACAGTTACACAGGGTACATAATTTCTTTAGTTAACTAAAAACGGGGAATCTAGATGGTGAGTTATTGAACCCATCACGCGTTGTCTGATCTTCACTATTCGAATAGTTCTGTTCCATTCAAGGGTTAAACCCTAAATTTGAAAACTCGCCAACGACCAAGTAAACTCTCAACAGGCCGCTAACAACAATTAACCCACGAAAATGAGACCTTTAATATAGAGACCGGGCCGAGGCATTAACTGTCGTGGCCCCTCGTGCCATTAATCTGGCATTCTCATACAGTAAGAAAAAGGGAAAAATTTAATTTAAAGCCAGAGACGAGGTTTATTAACCAAAGGGCGTAATATTCGTGACTCACAAAATTTTGTTTATAAAAAGAATGTCGTGAACCCCTTTTGACTCACGTGGAATCCCCCTCCCCTTAATCTCTGAACGCATTGACAACAGGAGGCCTGAGCAACTCACTGTTGGAATTCATTAGGGTGGGTAAGCTAGTTGGAGATCACAACTGTAGGCACACGTTCACTAAATACGCTTATCTGGTTATGACGAGCAACCGATTTAACCCTTCGTTGTCCTCCAAGCTACACAGATGGAACAATGCACACAGAGGGAACATCTTGCAGAACTAAATTCGTTGTATCCCCACACAAACGGAATGCCAGAAGAGTTATCTTCTGCGAACAGACTACCAAGCAAAGCCCAGAATGTTTCAGAGACGAATCTCAGTTAGACTCACGGATGAGAGTGCCAGGGACGAATCTCAGAACAGATTACACAACGAAATTCGCTTACACCTATTTAAAAACTCCCACTGAAAACATTTGAACGCTCACAGAAAACATTGAACGCCCACAGAAAACATTTGAACGCCCACAGAAAACATTGAATGCCCACAACAAACATTGAACGCCCACAGAAAACATTGAACGCCCACAGAAAACATTGAACGCCCACAGAAAACATTTGAACGCCTGCGTCCATATGAAAACACTCAAAATTAAAACCAAAAAAATAGAGCAAGTTTACCAAATACACGCAGGGATTTTTACCCAAAATCGCAGAGAAATTCGACTGTAAAAACGCGGGGAATTTAAACTATAAAAACACAGGGAACACTAAGAGGAGTGCATGGCCAGGTTCTTCGGTGAAAAACAAAAACATGGTTACTGTCACTACTTTAGAGTTTTAAATAAAACAACAGTTACCACAGTTCAACTATAGGAGTAAATAATTTAATTCGTCCATTCCATCCATATGCATCCGTTAAACAAAAATCATATCACATTCTAACCTACTAAAACATAAATCATACCGTAGCCTTATCTCCCACTTCGAAGATGACCGCGCGCTCCTTCTTCTTTCCGCTCCCGCTCGCCGACCATAGAGACTACATCGGTACCTCCCAGCCAAACGCTAGGGGTACTCTGCTTCCCCCTTAGCCCCCCGAGCCGCAAAGGGGCCACACACAGTCCAGATAGTATACCTAGCTTCCCAGCTCACCTCCAAGGCTGAGCTACCACTCCAACACAATTGAGAAAGTCCCAAATCCTCACAAGAAATCAGTCCCCTTTTCAATTTGGCAGCATAACAATACCTAATAGCTCATCACCTTTTTCCCCCTTCCCCCTTTCTTTTTATGGAGTCTCAAACCCTAAATCATATTAAATTTAAGTTTTAATGAAAAACCCTCAAAATTTCTCTGTCTTACAAGTGTCACTCACCCCGCCACCTTTTTCCACAATTAAATTCTTTAACTTATTAATTGTCTATGTTTCCCTTTTTACTTAGTTTCCCTATATATATATATATATATATTTATCCCTTCTTTAAAACCAAAAATAAATAAATGCGCCAATGCGTCTTTTCATTTTATTTTTTTTAATTCATAAATAGATTTTTTTGATACTCCAGCTCGTTAAATAACTTTATTACTATTGGTTCAATCTAAGTTTATGTATGATTTTTAAGGAATATAGTTTAGTCCCTTAATAATTATTTATTCACTAATGGTTATGCGTTCTGTCAATCAAAACTATGGCTTTTGGTATTCGTTTAATTTATGAAGTAGTTTAATTTTTGAAAAACTAAAGCGTTCATAAAGGAGTTATGCTTTCAATATGTTAATGAACTCTCATTGCAGGTTGCGTTTAAAGAAGGAGAGGCCTTCAATGAAATTTATTGTCTGAGTTAACTAAAACGTATCCGTTGATATATTGGTTGTAGTTGGATGAAGTTAACGTTAATAAATCAAGAACTAGAGCTCAAGTATGCTCTAAAAATTGTATTCTCCTTGCACTGCATTGAGGTGCGAACTCTAGCCTAAAATCTCATAATGATGTTTTGCTTAATTATTTTAATGGTTATTAGGGTTAATTGTTATTACTAACGATATTTGGGTAGGATTTGGTCAAGATTCATAGGAGCTATTTCATTTAGAATTAGGGTTAGGCTCTTTATAGAGTTAGAGTTAGGGCCTTTTTCATTAAGGTTAAACGAAATTTTTATCTTAGAGAAGTTTTTTTTTTAACTTAGGTTTAGATTTTGAACTGGACGACGATTTGTTTAGGGGTGTCGTTTTAAGAATTTATTAAGGTGTTATTCTTAGGAATATTTAGGTTTGTTTCCTTCATCCACATCATAGCGACGTGCCCTTCAGGATGCACCACGTGCAACAAGGGTGCCACTCGCCTCATTTGTTTCCTTTGCGCGACGTGCCCTTCGGGATGCACGGCATGCTCCAAGGGTGCCACCCGCTTCTTGTGTTTCTTTTGTGCGACGTTCCATTCAGGATGCACCACGTGCTCCAAGGGTTCCACTCGCCAACTGGACTGATTGGTAGACATCTATAACCCC
Organism: Picea engelmannii; assembly: GCA_009831015.1. NCBI lineage: Eukaryota > Viridiplantae > Streptophyta > Pinopsida > Pinales > Pinaceae > Picea > Picea engelmannii. Next base: position 416,875 of record ML789964.1, read on the forward strand.
TGGAGTCAACACTTCGCCAGGTGAACTTGTGGAAGACTAAGGGTTCTAAGGAATAAGGCCCCCTCCTTATTGCGCGCCCCTTAGAATCATTGTGAGTGAATTTCGTAGTCTTCCCTCACGACATCATGGATCCTCTCGAACTAGGTAATCGTTAACATACATTTCGAGCCACGGAGGGAGTGCTAGTAGGCGGTGGCAGGGCTGCTGTCCACCCCTCTCCCTCAACATCTCTGGAAATTGTGTGTGGCCCCTTTACTCCATATGTGAGTCTGGTCGGCAAGCTATCGTCAGCCTGCATCATCAACAATCATGTCAGAACATGTCAACATCATATCATCAGATCAAATAAATATCACAATAAATAAATCAACCCAAATAACACACTCCCTGACTCAATCCGGAGTCCAAGGTGTTCCACCGATGCCTCTGCATCCTCAAGGTCAAAAACCCTGCACACTCAAATAAAACTGAGTCAAAATCACATGTCTACATCAAATAGTAAAACATCATGTCGTATGTCAATCGCATCATAAGTATAAATGGTTTAACATCACAAAAGTCCAGATCACTTGCGAGCAAGTGTCCTCAAAAAATAAGTTTTCTTAGTGCACCAGAGTGGGATGTTACATTATTTTTGATGTTAGAAACTGGTTTTCCCTCAAGTGCATACTCCCGAAGTGGCATAACTTGCTGACATCACTGATGAATTGACCTTGACAGAGTGGTTGCCACATGTCACTTAGATTTGTGACTTACACGTACCTGAAATTCCATTTTCATCTTGAAACTTGTCATCATATGATTGTGCCACATGTCCTTGTTGATGTGGTTTACTGATGTAGATATCCTTCCACCGAACATATACTCCTCCTAAAACTATCTATTGTGATCAGTTCTAGATCAATGTTCTAGTTGATTTCGACCTTTGGGAATTTGGGTTATCCATTCCAAATTCTCAATTCTCCCAAAGTGAGATTCCCTGAATTAAAATCGAGCAACCTGAATTCATCTAATGGTCCATTTTTGACACAAAAAGATTCAGGTGGTAGCACAATGTAGTAAACTTGGTGAAGACGTTAGCTAGATCATGGTTGCATTAACTTTGATCATGATATATTAAGATCGATTGTCGGGAGGCATTGTAGAGATCGAATTTGCTCGATAGATAATTCTACAAGGCGGTCCCACAATACAAACCACAGTTTCCTTGAAGGGGTACGTGTCAGCATGGGGACAATTGCAGAACTATCGATGAGTTACTCCAAAACCGCCAAGCCATGTTCCCAAAATTTGAAAAGTACTAAATTTGATGTGACATTTTCAGTATTTATTAGTTCAAGTATGGAGACCGTGGGGCCTAGTGGATGTGTGGTGACTGATCCCAAGGTCCAGAGACTTGGTACTCTAGAGGAATTGTGTTGTAGTTGGATTGAGTTGATAACTCTCGGAGGAAAGAATTAATCTCGATCGTTGATCGGAAGAAGGTACGTGGCAACTGATACTATAGTTCAGAGACTGATCACTCTCAAAAGTTGGAGGGTATGGACAAACTAGAACTTCCGAAGCCTAGAGTTCCATAATAAATCCCAACCGTCAGTTGTTGAGGACCTCGTGGATCCTTGATCCATCCCACTTCACAAAGTTTGCCAGTTCGGTGTTTGGGAGCAATAAGGCACGAAGTATCAAGAGATTCTGAAGCTGAAGTTTTGGAGCCCCGAATCTCTCAAGGCTCCGGATAAGAACCTATCTAATAGAACCAGGTCAAAGCTCGTGGTCACATGGAATTAAAGGATGAAGAAAAAGGGATAGTTCCCAAAAACTATGTTAAAGAAGGGAAAAGGGGTTAGGAAGGAAGCCTGTGGGTTTTGTCGGGTTTGAAATTGCATCAAAAGAGGTACTAAATACCTGGGGACTTCTTGATAGGATCCAACAAATATATAAGAGACATTAGCTCTGAGAAAATAGATCAACTGCACAAGGAATGCATCAAATAAAAAACACAAGTTTTAAAGGATCATATATTTCTGCTCAAATCTCAGAACTGAGCAACTTATCATCACATCACAATGACATTGACTATTGAAATCAATGACAACATATTAAAGACAATATGCCCAACAGGTCATGGTCACCAAACTCTTCAATACAAATAAGTGTGTGATTTATAATCCAATAACGATGTTATAATGAAATATAACAGTAAGAGACAAGTGGAATTTAAATCTCCTTCAGCCTTTAAGAGGGATAAGGACAAAGAAGTAACACTGATATGCATACATTAAAGGAATAAGATCTATATAATGGATTATCTCTGTGTTTTAAACAATGTTGGAGATTCAATGGACTTTAATGACTTCTAACAAAAAAAATATTTATTTGGGAAATTTGGGGTACATTACACACAACCCTCAATAGATCTAGAAATATATTAATCAGATCATCCATAGAGATTTTTCCTAGCAAAGATTCATAAAATTATATAGTATTTATTTCGTAATAAATTTCTGATAGGTATCGTTTCTTGAAATTCTTTTTGAATTCTAACCATTCCATCCATTTTTCTTTGAATCCTTTCACTAGCTTCAGGTCTTGCCACCAGATATGTAACGACCCCATCATTACGACTACAAGCGAAGCAGAAGGTGCAATTTTTTTTTGTTTTTACGCAGGAAGGAAATGACAACACAATTAACCACACCTACATGACGAACACACGCACACTGATCATGCAACAGACAACTATGATTGCACACACTAGCACAAGATAAACTGGGTGAAACATGCTAAAATCTAGGACAGACAGAAACACTACCTACACACCACAACGTGACAATGACTACAAGATAAAGGCCAAATCCCCAATCCTGACACAACAAAATCCTTGCGCAATGGAAAACACACTGTACATATTAAATTAATTATTACCAAACAAATGGTTCCCTGTACTAAATTCCAATTTCGTTATCACATAGGTTTCCTAAGGAGGAAATTTGCTATTGTTTAAACTGGAACATTATAAAAATTGCTATCTATATAATCTATATATTGATATTATTGTATCACATATAAAGAAATGTTTCCATTGCATATTAATTTTCTAGTTATACACAACATCCCACACACTCGATAAATAGTTGTTGTATACAAATATCATTGTCATCTAGTTTAATTCTCTATAAATTCATTGTCTATACCATAAGAGCTAATAATGAAATTAACAATACAAAAATTACCGTTTAAATATAGTGCTTCCCCTTATTGATATATAGAGAGGGTATGCAATGATGATGTAAAAGGAGGATGTATATTGTCTAAAATATATTTCTAAGTTAAAAAGATGTTGCTGCGCGAAAACATGATGGCTAGGGAGAAATATGATATCGTCGTGTCATTAACGTAAAAACACTTCCATCTCTATAATATGATATCTATCAATAAAATAAATGATGTTTATTCCATAAGATTGCTTCCATTTATCATAAGTTGTCTATCAAATAAAAAGGGTGAAAACGCAGTCAACACACCATTACACGGTAATTACTCAGTCTGAATACCATCGCTGAGTGAAAATTATGGTTGTCAAGCGTTGTTATCTCAGTCCCACGAATACATCGCCATCTATTAGTTTTCACATATTTAGACAGGGTTGTAGTTTATTTTATAGGGAATCACTTAATTAAACACCATCCATAGATTCTCTACCAAATGTTACTGTTAAGGAATGACCATAGATAAAAATAATTGGTATATAATGATGTAAAACCATTGTTACATCATAAGTAGAAAATCATAATTACACAATCAATTAACACTGTAAATATCATCATAAATAGAAATCATAAATATACAATCAATTAACACTGTAAAGACATCATCATGATATAGCCAATAAGATGTCAATCACCACAAAGCTATTTCTTTTAAAAGTTACTGTCATCAACTCACAGTGTTTAATTATATTAAAAGAATTTAAAACCTCTATGAGTTTATTCTATGCCTGTGGTTTATTAGTTTAGTAGTTGGGTAACTAAAATACCTTATGGTAATAATCGATGGGTAAAAATTCTACGAAATGATACAATTCAATTAATGGCTACATAAAAATTCACTGTGCAAAAGGGACCATGACTAAATCATAGAGGTACAACAGTTGCCATTCAAGCCAAATCTGTCAATGCCAACCAATGCTATCTACGTTGTGGTAAGGGTTGGGTGAAAGTGGTGTGAATGGCCATAAATTTCATAGTGTAATTGTGAGTTATGTGCCACAGAAACAATATAGTGAATGATGTGCGAGATGCCACAGAGTTCATATGAAATCGCTGAGTAAAAGCCCAGAAAAATCATGGGGGTGAGTGCGGTGTGAATATTGGGAGTTCAGATGAAACCGTTGAGTAAAAGCCCAGAAAAATCATGGGGGTGAGTGCGTTGTCAATCGTTGGTTAAGTGCGTTCAATTCCCAGTCAGTACACAGGTAAATTCATGTCATATCAGGGTAAGATTGTGCCGCGTTTTCTCACCATAAGCACATTCAGTAAAAGGTAATTTCATAGTGTTTACTCACCATCAAATGTTAAAAAAAAACGTCGAGTAAAATCTGTCGGGAAATTGGATGTAAAATCCATGTCAGGTGTCGATAAAATCGCGGAGAAGAATTTTCTTTTTGCCAATACAATCATGGATTAAGAACGATGATCATGCCATTAAAATAATGGATCATAAATTGTGCAATGTGTCACTCAAAATCGTTGAGTTTAATAATAAAGTTTCCTGAGTTTTCCCAAAAACAATTCATTGAGGTTAACACAAGAAAATGCATTCACTATAAGTAAATAAAACGTTGTAATGTGGATTCAAAACTCAGTAATAAGATAGAAAATGTTGTAGAATCCCATGTTTAAGTGTATAAGTGACTGCAATCAAAATAAAATCATTGTACTAAGAAGGATAAATTTGCAGTCTGTAAATGTATAAATAAAGGGTAAAGTCTCAGGGTAGAAGGGTTAAACGTAAGGTAAAATCGCATTTAAATAATTTAAATTGCAGAGTTAAAAAATAAGGGATGCAGAGTTAAAAATGCAGAGTATATTTAGTGGTTTGTGGATAGGAATGATAACAATGGTAGAATTACTCAACACAAGAAGGCACAATGACCATCAATCAACCAAGACCAATCAATAGGGGTAGACGACTGGGAAACACATCCTTCACTCATCATCCATGTACAAAAAAGTAGGGCATTAGGATCTATAATTCTATTAACACTGAAGTGATGAACGTCGATCTGGCTCCTGGCCAACTGCTCAGGCGAGGACTGATGAGCTAGGGATGAGGGTGAAGTAACAAGCACAAACTCATCACAAAATCAATAGAATCATAGGGAGGTCACCACATGTAGGGATCAAAAGCCAAAAGAATCAATCAACAACAAGCTTAAGGCTATGGGGAATTAAGTTATCCATTAAAATGCTAAGTCAAACATTTTCTTTACCCAATTAAAAATATAGAATTGAAGGCGTGAGGTACAATAAGAATCTACCATGTAGAATCAAGTAAGCATACTGTATCCCAAGCTGTTCGCTCTGATTTATTGTCCTGCGCACTCCGTGCCGCTCCCTCTTTCTGACTGATGAGACTTCACCGGTGCCTCTCAACCAATGCTAGGGTTACTCTTCTTCCCCCTTAGCCCCCCAAGCCGCAAAGAGGCCACACACACTGAACCATAGATCGACTAGCTCCCAGCTTGCCTCGCAAGACTGAGCTACCACTCCTCACCTAGCTGGGCATCCCAACTCCCACAAGCTAAGTTAGTCAACTCTAAAATTTTGCAGCATAACGTTATGCTTCCCATAGGAGATCCATCCTCCTCCTCTTCCTTCCTTTATATAGAGTTTCTAAGTCATTTACTTTCCAAAAATCCCATTTAATTTATTGTTCAATAATTTAATTCATAAAATCCTCCCCGTACATGTGTCACCCATCCCCTTCATTGCACCATAAATTAATTTCATTAATTAATTAATTACATTAATTAATTAATTACTCCTATTTCCCTCACCCAACTAAAAGCATTCCTAGAATCACTCCTAGGTGTCCTCATATTCCCTTACACATTTTAATGACTTACCCCCTTACTAATTTACTAGTTGAGTTTAATTTATAAAGTTCTTAAATGCTAGATACCTTACTATGTTAGTCTTTCTGCTTTTTCCTTGTGTTTCCCCTTTCTTTTTATGTTTCCCTATTTTTCCTAGTTTCCAAATTCTTTTAAATTTCCCTCTATCCCTTTTCATTTAAAACTCAAATTGGCAAGTGTAGAAGATTACCTTTTCCCCCCTTTTCGTTTTAATTAATAAATTTTAATTAGCATATCTAACAAAACAATTATTTCCCCCTTTTCCCCTTTTTTAAATTTTATCCCCCAAAATATTTTTATCAATTAATTGAATCACTTACCCCCTTCTCGTCACATGATTAATTATGATTATGATTATTATTTATTTATTTTTATTTATATTTTTATATAAATATAGATATTTTTTTATCACAAGTATCACTTAGACCTAGACGTTATTTTCCTAGGCTCGACAACATTTTATTAGGGAAATTGTTTTAAATATTTCTCATCACATTATTCCATATAAGGCCATATAGGTTTATTAATTTACTAATTAAAAATGTGGCGTTCCCTTTAGGATGCACTAGGTGCTCCAAGGGTGCCACTCTACTCATTATGTTTACCTTGCGCGATGTGCCCTTCAGGACACACTCTATGCTCTAAGGGTGCCACTCACCTCATTATGTTTCCCTTGTGCGATGTTCCCGTCAGGACATAGTCCGTGCTCCAAGGGTGCCACTCGCCTCATTATGTTTCCCTTGCACAATGTACCCTTCAAGACACACTCTGTCCTCCAAGGGTTCCACTCACCTCATTATGTTTCCCTTGCACGACATGTGTAACATCCCACTCTGGCGCACTGACAAACCTTATTCTTTGAGGACACTTGCTCGCAAGTGATCTGGATTTTTATGATGATGAACCACTTAACCTTGATGATGATGCGTCATGATTGATGACAGGATGTTTTACTATTGTTGTATACAGGTGCTATTGACTTAGTTTCATTGAGTGTGCAGGGTTTCGGACCTTGAGGATGCAGAGGCATCAGTGGAACTCCCTTGGACTCCAGATTGAGTCAGGGAGTGGGCTATTTGAGTTGTTTCATTTACAGTGATATTGTGTGGTTTTGATGATATGCTATTGATGTCATGATATGTTGTTAACACGATCTGACATGATGGTTGATGATGTAGGCTGACGATATCTTGACGACCAGACTCACATATGGAGTAAAGGGGCCACACACGAGTTCCAGAGAGATTGAGGGAGAGGTGTGAAAGCAGCCCTGCCACAGCCTATTAGCACTCCCGCCGTGGCTCGGACTGTAGGTTAACGATTACCTAGTTCGAGAGGATCCACGATGCCGTGAGGGAAGACTGCGACAGTCGCTCACGATTCGAACTGTAGGTTAACGATTACCTAGTTCGAGAGGATCCACGATGTCGTGAGGGCAGACTACGACAGTCGCTCACGATGATTCTAAGGGGCGTGCAATAAGGCCGGGGCCTTATTCCTTAGAGCCCTTAGTCTCCCACAAGTTTACCTGGCGGAGTGTTGACTCCAGGGGTTATAGAGTCTACCAATCCGTCAAGTCAGCGAGTGGCACCCTTGGAGCACATGGTGCATCCTGAAGGGCACGTCGCGCAAAGAAATACAAGTCAGCGAGTGGCACCCTTGGAGAAGGTGGTGCATCCTGAAAGGCACGTCGCGCAGCAGAAGCAAACAAGGCGAGTGGCACCCTTGGAGCACGTAGTGCATCCTGAAGGGCACGTTGCATGGATGAGGATCATGAGACAACATAGATGACCCTAAGACCTTAACGCCTGATAAAATTCTTAAAACGACTCCCCTAATTAAATTGTCGCCCTGTTCAAATCAACACCTAAATTAAAACATCTCTAAGTTAAATTGACAAGCCCTAAGAAAAGATT
>ML789965.1:21745-43464 GCA_009831015.1 Picea engelmannii
GTGTGTGTGTGTGTGTGGGGGGGGGCATTTTAATAACCTATGAGATGTAGTTTTCAAGTGTAAAGATTTGATTCCACAATCATTAAAACTGAGCATTAAAATTACAAATATATATCTTAAAAAATAGTATAAAAAATTGGAAGCTAATTAGTTTTCAAGAATTATTTCTAGTCCTACAAACAAGAAGGTCTCATACATCAATTTGATATGGCTTGGCAGTGATCTTAAAAATAAATTATTAATTTTATGAAAAATAAATTATTCATAATAAACATAATTATAAATAAATTGACAAGTTACTTTTATACTTTTATCAATCATCAATATCAAAATTAAGAAATAAAAATAAAAATTATATACTAACTTAATTTTTGAAACTAATTTTAACTTTGTTTTTGTTTTTAACGTGAAGTTGCTAAATGTAACCAATTATTTTGTATTTTAGTATACAATACAAGAATTCAAAAAATATACCTTGATACATACTCAAATATGATATTATCAATATCATATTAATATGCGATTTAAGATCATAATGGCATTCACCCTTTCTATTTATGGAGTCACCGCCTAAAAGTTGTATCACTTCAATTTAAAAATTATTTATGCAAAAATGGATCGATCCAAAACTAATAGCTTAAAACAATTATATAAAAAGTGAGGCTTTTGTATTCACCATTAATCAAACCAAATAAACTACAAAATTTATTTTTAAAAATTATTTATTCAAAAATAAATCAATCCAAAACTAATAATTTAAGAATATATATATAAATATATATATATATATATATATAAGTGAAGCTTTTGTATTCATCATTAATCAAACCAAATAAACTACAAAATCTATTTAACCTTGAATTAGATAATTGATAAGACATATAATCAACCATGAGCATAAGCTCTTCTCTTTTGGCATTTTGTTACTTATAAACTCAAGCCCGGATGGTTGGGCACAAGAGCTCTTCCAATCCTTCTTTGACATCATGGGGAAGGACCATCTCTTAGCCGTTGAGGAATCCAGAGTGTCAGGTGTCATCTCAGGCGCACTCAATGCTACCTTTTTCGCTCTTATTCCAAAGATAAGCAAACCTTCCTCCTTTAATGAATTTCGACCCATTGCCTTATGCAATTTTGCTTATAAAGTGATTTCCAAGATAATTGCAGCTCACATTAAGGACAAGCTGGCCTCCTATATTTCATAAGAACAGTTTGGTTTCCTTAAAGATAGATTGATTTTCGATGTTGTTGGATTAGCCCAGGAATGCTTCCACACAATTAAATCCAAGAAACTAAGTTTTATCATCCTTAAGTCGAATTTAAAAAAGGCATATGATAATGTAAGCTGGCAATTTCTGCGATTATTTCTCATCTAGATAGGACTTAAGTGGGAAGTATCACAATGGATTATGGCATGCGTTACAAATGTAAGTATGGTTGTGTTGATAAATGCTTCTCCTACATCGTTTTTTAAAAGTCATCGAGGGTTGAGACAGGGGTGTCCTCTTTCACCACTATTGTTCATTCTTGTTATTGAATTCCTTAGTAGGCAGATGAAAAAGGTAGTAGATAATGGATCTTTCAAAGGCATAAAGGTAGTTGTTGAGACTTTTATTTTACACCTCTTATTTGTTGATGATGCCCTCATCCTGGGTGATGCAAATTATGAATAATGGTCTTCTTTCACTCTCCTTTAGGGAATTTATGTAAAGCATCTAGTATGGTTGTTAATTGTCATAAGTCTTGCTTCCTATCTCAGAACATTGGTCCGAATTTATCATGTAAAATGAGGACAGATTTTAAGATACAGTTTATAGATTTTGAGGAAAGGATGAAGTATCTTGGATACTATCTCAAGGAAAATAACCATAGAGTGGCTGACTGGAACTGGATAATTCAAAAAATTGAGAAGAGAATTGGATGTTGGTCATTTCGATGGCTATCCCTAGGAGGCAGGCTTTTTTTAGCAAAATCAGTTCTACAGAGTATTCCTGTGTACTGGCTCAGTTTGGTCAAGATCCCTTCGACCACTGTGCATAGAATCCAACAATTAATTACAAATTTTATATGGAGAGGAGCCAAAAAACAAAACGGTTTTCATCTAGCTAAATGGCAGAAGATCGCGCTACCAAAGGAGAGCGGAAGTTGGGGTTTACGGAATTTAAAGTGGTTTTCTCTATCCTTAGCTGCAAAATCATGCTGGAGGGGGTTCTTTGGCGACAATCTGTGGAGTATAGTGTTGAGGAAAAAATACCTGAAAGTTATTGATGTGTCATCTTGGATCAAGAGGAATGATTTCAAATACTCTGTTGCTTCGGTCATTTGGAGAAACCTTATGTCAGCTATGCCAATTATACTGAGGTGAACGGCCTGGACTGTGGGTTGTGGTAAACAAATAACTCTAGGGTTGGATGCCTTTGTTGGAGGGAACGACTCGTGTTTTCTTTCAACTTCCCTTATTTCCCATCTTCATAATTTGAATATTTATTTGCTAGCTCAAGCTTCTCTTTCTAATGGATCGACACACTCGATAGTTTGGATAGACTCTAAGCATCTTAAGCTATCAGGTGATCTAGCTTTGGAATGGGACAACTTCATCCTACGAACTAATGACATCTCTTTAAATGAATCATGTGACAAGCTTGTATGGTCATGGAATCGGGCTTTGAGAACTGTCACTGTAAAGCTAGCTTACCGATCCATTTTATTTTCCAATTTAAAGGGAGAAAAACGATGGTGGTTCAAGGCCATTTGGCATGTTAATGTTTTGAGTAAGATCATTTATTTTATATGGTTATGTCTGATGGAGATTTTACTTACATGTGTCAATTATCAACGCAGAGGAGGATTTGGGCCTACAACATGTAGCTTATGTCTCAATGTTGAAGACTCAATTGATCATGTTTTTATTCATTGTGCTATTTCTAAATTTATTTGGAAAGAGGTATTTTCTTATCTGGTGATTTATGATGAGTGGGGAGAAAATGGATTGGAAGATAATCTCCTTAAATGATTCATTAAATATCCAAGGTTGAGACATATTCCTTTCCTTGTGATTTGGGGTATTTGGAAGTACCAGAATAAGATGTTATTCGAGAATTGGGCTAGACAAGATTCAACCATAGGAAAAAAAAAACTTCTGTCTATCCAGGAATTTCATGTTGAGACAAAGCCTGACAGTCTGGATTATATCCTCAGTCCAATATATTTTGATGATTCACCTATTGGGTTCTTCGATGGTGTTGCTATAGGAAATAGTTGTGGTATTGGTATATGCCTTAAATTAAGCATCGACCACATTTTCAAAGCATATTTTGCAGGAGGAGAAGGGAATAATATGAAAGCTGATATCCTAGGATTATGGGGACTATTACATCTTGCTTCTCTGCTATCTTTGAGCAGTTTGATGGTCGTTGGAGATTCCAAATCAACTATAGATTGGATAAAAGGTGAAACAAAACTGAATTGTTTATAACTTAGTCCCTAGCAAGAGAGGATCAAAAAAATACAAGACAAATTTGAAAGACTCAACTTCATGCATGTTCATAGAAACTTCAACTATGTTGCTGATCAACTTTCCAAAAAAGCCTTGAATTGTCCTCCCGGGTGTTTTTTATTATTGAGGAGCTGGTTGAAGGAGCAATTGCTCATGCCGACAAAATCCCTATGTATTAGATACATGTTGTACTTTTGGTCATAGTATTTTAGGCCATGTCTATGTTTTGATGGAACTAATGTAAATATGTGGACAAGAATGCATAAATTTTGGATGTTTTAGGTTTTTTGTGACGAAGATAAGTATAGAAGAACTCATGGACTTTTCTTTAGTCTGTTTTGAGGAATATAGGGACAAAGAACAATGTAAACATACCATGTATTTTTGAAAGTTTCACTTGATTCTTAATAGAATAGCAGTGAGATTGTTTTTACTGCGTGAAAAAAAAACCATGAGCATAAGCTTGATTCAAGTCTCATGTTCATGTTCAAATAGGGAAACTACTCACAATAGATATTAATTAATTTCTCATTTATTTCAAGGTGATGGCAACTACAACGGTAAGAACCAACAAAACAAAAGTTATGTATTTCCAATTAATTGGTCATGTATTCATCTACATGTTTCACACATTGTTTCATATCTTGAGTGGAAATATTAAAAATTGATGTGGAAGTATATAACTAAATAAATATTTAGAGTTGATCCATATGTTGGCATTTTAGTATAATTTGTGTCCCCAAATAAGTGAAAGGAATGGATATATGGAGTAGGCTTGAGGGAAAGGTCTACTAGTCCAACCACCTATAACCAAATCTAGATAAGAATAGAAAGTACTAACAATAGCTAGTGTGATGCCTAGTAGACAAATTCAATGTATTCTCGATAACATTGCAACATGTCTATCATGCCCAACTAACACTTATTAATCATTGTTATCATCAGCTTACATGTGCATATATAAAATAGAGTCCTCAATAAAAACCAATGACACTTGGTATAGAGTAAAGTCTACCTGTTAACTTAAGATTTTATTCAAATTTATTTTTAAGGGCATGGTCAAGCTAAACACCAAATTGGTATATAAGACCCCTTTTGTTTGTGGGACAAGGGGCCTCCTTCACACAACCATTTAACTCTTGAAGTCTACAAAGGTATACATACCCTAACCCCTTTAGATTTGAACCTATAACCTCCAAGAAAAAAACACATATTCTTAACCATTAAACCCACTCAAATTTAAGAAAGATACTCCAAATAAAATATAATACAACCACAATACTTATTCACGATTCTTATTCACTTATTCACAATACTTATTCATTGTTAACTTTTCAAAAATATGAAACATCGTTACTCACCAGAACCATCACCATCACCATCAGACTTATTCACTTTTCATAAATAATCTGGACCTTCTTGTACATTTATGGCGTGTTACTAACACTCCCATCAAACTAGCCCTAGGGATCTCTCCTTATTACGTTGAATGTGTCCACTTGTTGCATTCATAATAGTTTAATTGAAACTCAAATATCGTACTACATATTACAAGTATCGTCAATGATATATTGAACGATATATATTTTACACATTTAATAAATGTGTATACATTTAGACTATAAACCTAAATTTTATATTATTATTATTATTATTCACACAATGTTAATAACAAGTGTTGCATGGTAGTGTAGTTTCTTAAGTTCTAAAATGGAAAAGCCAATGACTACATTGGCGTAGTCACACAGATAGCATGCTCCTAATTACTATTTATGTTCTCACACTTAATCTTCAAAGTGATCAGTTATACAAGTGTTACTAAAAGATTCATCAATCTTAACTAGACCGACTAAAATCAATCTAAAAACTATTCATAATAATTTATTTACCATTAACTAACTCATAAGGAATACTCAAACTTTACCATATACTTCCCCAAATTAGGACCTACAATTTTAATCATGGAATATAACTATTGCATAGATTCTTTTACATTTTAATTCTTCTTACAAAAAATTTGAGTATGCATATCAATATTAACCTATCTAAACTATGATAAATTATTAAATCCACTAAACTCATTTTATCGCAAGGATCCTACTAATCTATCCTCGATTTAATATATCTATAGGATGAGATTTAATCCTTAGATTAACTATTGTGCACAATTGCATATAGTTGAATATTTATTAAGAGATAAATTACGATAAACTTCAAGCAATTTCTAAAGATAACATGTCACCTTCTTCGGGAAAAGATAAATTAGTTAAGCAACAATTAGGATTATTTTTAAATTAAAAGTATCGAGTATCGTGTCAAAGTTTTAGTACGTTGCCAATGGTTTTGGGTTTTGAAAGAGTTCAAGAACACTCGAAAACCTAAAATGCATACTATCCATGAAATATTTTTCCGTCAGATAAGTTCACATCATCAATTAAAAAAGTATTTTTAAATCTGTACCATTTTCGGCATGGTTTACACATAGTTGTTACAATGAAACCATGTGTCGGGAAATGAGATAAGGTGTTGGCAGGCACGATCAGGATCCTCATTTCTGATCTTCTCAACCCTATTCAATGGATCCTTATTCAGGTCAGGAGATCCTCACATCCGCAAGTTTCTTTTGCACATGACTGCTAATGCGGTGCTCTGTCTGTGGAATGCAAGTTTTTAGAAAGTTGAAAGTTATAGAGTGATGGTAGTATTAGTTTCAATGGGTGTTTTTATGAAACAAACAGTGAAACATAGAATCTATAGAAATAGATTTTGTTGATTATTTTAAAGCAATAGTGCTTCACAAAAAAAAATATTCTATACATCATGCAAATAATAAAAGCTCATTAATTTCAGCTTATATTGTTGAATAGGTAATCCAATGCAATGTATAGAACTACAACTACTCTTGGAATTTCGATAGAACCAAGTAGAATATCCGTACATTTAAGAGTTGGGTCCCCATAAAAATGTGAATTTGTATCAATTTGAGTCGTCACAATGTTTCCCTCGAGTGATAGTCCAATAAATGAACCTACATTCAAACAAGAAATGGGTTGTAGGCCTATCAAAATCAAAAAGTGATAAAAAAAAGAGTCCATCCAAAATGATGAAGCAAAAGATGTACAAAATAACTTAGATTACAACTAGACTTTGGCTAGCTACTATAATGGTAGGAGAATAATTCATTTAATATAAAAGCAAGGAATCAAACCTACACGGAAAAAGTCTAATTTGCCTCAAAGTATATGATTTGGAATTTCACAGATTACTTCACCACACATTCTTATACTTTTCATGGTGGTTGTACAAAATTATCATTATAGTCGAAGCATGTTGCTCTTAGTTTAGACCATTTTCAGTGTAGCTAAAATTGCATAATGAATATCCTCTAAAATGTGTCCTAGATGAAGTAATAAAGCCAAATCAGAATTCGAACCTTTCCTAGAATTGTATGTGTAACACCAACGAATCCAACATTACAAGCTCGAAGATCTGCATGATGAACAATAATGGTATTTTCACTGGAAAACTTTGCGTATTGTAGTCGTTCTAATTGGAGCATCGCAGCTGGTATGGATGCATCTAAAGCATAAAAAAGTTTTTAATTCAAACATGGGTTACTTAGGGTAAACTTCCATCGATATGAACAACTAAACTTTGTGCACTGAGGGTCAAAATTAATGTTCAACGGTTGTGGAAATCGGAGATGAAGCCTGAGAAGGTGGGGAAAGTTGGAATAAGGGAAATGACTCGACTTGTCTTAATATGTTTAGCGAGTAGTATGTGCCCTCACCAACCTAGATATTAGCACTCCAGAGATTATTGGTATTTATGGATAAATGATTTGAATCCATGGCACGACTCATGTTATTCGGGTGGTCAAGAAACCAATCAATTTATGAGCCATAAAACAGTTGCATGGGAGAATCAACTCCCAGGTTCATTTAGTTGTTTAAGCCCTCGTCGCTTATTATTATTTCTCTGTCGTAGTCTGGCCTCATGCCCTGAGAGGAATGTATGACCGTTTCTGATTTATCATCATGACTAATTGCAGGCACCCCTACCGGGTCTTCGAAATTATTTTTCTCGTTATGATGAATATTTGCATATCTATACTGAAATTAAAGCTCATCTAGGGTATTAATCGATAGAGGACGATAATCAATTTCCAGTTCTGAAGAATCAACACATCCAAAATGAAGCAAATTAGATTAAAAAAGAATAGACTTGAAAATATCATATTGATTTTCAACGTGATATACCCATCGATCCATTTGATTTAATACCCTATCGTTCCATGTGATCTTCCCATCAATCCATTCGATTTAATATAAATTAATTGTTATATTCATTCAAAAATATAGGACGCATCAACCAACTACATCGTAGCATAGAGATTTGAATCCTTAACGCCAACATAGAATGATCTTGGTCTCATGTTTTAGGGAGAAATTACAGTATATGGAAGAGACAAGTACAAAATCCTAGTGCAATTTCAAGCGATTTCAAGTAGGAAATGATTTACAGGTAAGTAATTTCATGGCTCATTCAAGCAATGATCTAACCATAGAACATATTCTATTGCATTATTCAATATCTCTAGTGTGAGATCAATATCTCATAGGCCAAATTACTTTGTGAAGACATATATCTGATTGCATGGATACCTGTAAGTTCACAAACTTCTTTAATGAGAAGATCATTATGATATATGTCTTCACAAAGTAATTTGGCCTATGAGATAATTATGACCTACATTTTACATAAATAATTTCATTTACAGAAAAAATATGTTAAGATCCAAATATTCTAGTGGAAACCGAACTGAACGATATGCACTTATGTTCAAAAATGCGCATATTTAAAATTAGCAACAACATTGTATCCACCGGAAAGGTTTAACTACCATTAAATGACAACACACTCAATTATCACATGCTTAGCATCAATTAACCTGCAATTTGCACATATTTACAATTAGCAACAGAATTGTATCTATTAGTCCCTAAAGTCGCACTCGACTGCTGAGAGGGAAAGCTAGGGCATCATTCGTTTATTGCAAAGTATTTTTAAGGTTTTATGATTTGGTTTATTGTAAATTGGTTGAAAACTGGGTCAATATTACAACATGACAGGAAAATCAAGAATAAAACATAGTATATCCCACTGACTGAATAATAGGTAGATACATAGATGGATTAAACAAATTTAAGAAAAAGGAAAGTGAAATCTTCAATATGTCAACTTCACAAGAGTTTTTGTCTCAATATATTATAAATAAACAAAGGAATCAGCTTGACCTTATTACTTGAAAAATTATCTCTACAACAAAATCTTCACTGTATAAATTAACATTCCAGAACTAAAAAGCATTGCAATCTGAATAATAAATTCAAGCATGAAGAATGAAATAACAGAGTAGAAAAAAGAAGGTCTAACCATCCATATGCCCTTTCTATTGAGAGTCAATTGAACATAAATGTCTTTTACAATAAGCTCCACAAAAAGTTTCTCTGGATCTCCAATTTCCTCACCCCTCCCCTCCCCCCCTCTTCCTCTCATTCTACAGAGTTTATATAGAAACAATACATAATAATCAATATCCAAAAGAAATGGATTTGAAAACCTCCTCATCTATGTTTAGTTTCTTGTTTCAAATAATCAAGGAGAAGATCCAATCTGATCTCCAATTCGAATTGATGAGGTGGCTTGTCAACTGTTGTCCATGAGATTTTTCAGGAAAACAAATCTGGTAAATTCCTGAAAAATAGGGTCCAACAATCAATTCGAATCTCTTAAATGGTGATAGTTGTGTAAAAACTGAGAGATGTTTTTGTGAAGGGGCATTTTCCCAACAAAAACCTCTTTTTGTTTCATCAAATTCATCTCCATATGTTCCGCAACCTCTCTTGAAGAAGAAGACTAAAACATGAAAAAATAACAGAGTATTTCCTGTAGCTTATCAGAAAATTAGCCCTCAAAGATCAATTCAAATATCTTAAATGGTGATAGCTGTGTAAACAATGAGAGAGGTTTTTGTGAAGGGGCATGTTCCCAACAAAAAATTCGTTTGGTTTCATCATATTCCTCTCCAGCGGTTCTGTAACATATTTTGAAGATAAAGACTAAAATAGGAAAAAATAACAGAGTATTTCTTGTAGCTTATCAGAAAATTAGCCTTCAAAGATCAATTTGAATATCTTAAATGGTGATAGCTGTGTAAAAACTGAGAGAGGTTTTTGTGAAGGGGAATGTTCCCAACAAAAACCTCTTTTTGTTTCAACAAATGCATCTCCAACTGTTCTGCAACCCCTCTTGAAGAAAAAGACTATAACAGGTAAAAATAACAGAGAATTTCCTGTAGTTTTTCTAGTTCTTCTTTTAATGATTCTTTGCATCTAATGGTACTTCTGCCAATTCTGAAATAGTGTTTCCATCGTTGCTATGTTTCCCTATGTAGCCATGAGCCTTTGAACCTTAACAAGGCATATCATTGTTGACAAATGTTTCTTCTATGTTTGAACCATTAGTTACTTTTTGTTCCATTTCAATCTATGTTTTCTTGCAATCTTCAAAAGGTGCAGTTTCATTCAAGTTTAAGGCAACACTAGGTTCCTTGGCTTTAACCTAGTATTTTGAGATTAATTATGAGCAATGTTCTTCCTCGGAACTTGATGAATCTAAAGCTCCAGGTACATCTGGTAAGTAATCTGAGTCTACCAAGTAATCCTGTTTTTCTTCAGGGAATTCACTGATGCCTTTAGCCATCTTTTTAGTTTTTTCTAATCTAGTTGAAGCTCTCGTTACAGGGCCTGTAGGTGGTGTAAGTATTCCCTTCCTTTTGATGACAGATTTCTTGGGTAATGGGGTCTTTTTTGCTCTTTTCCTGGTACTTGTTTCAACATCTTCAGAGTCATCTTCTATTATTATGGTGTTTTCTTCTTTGATTGACAGATTGAACATCTCTTTTGACTTGAGCCTATAATTATTAGTAACCCTAGTCGAATTGCTCCGAGGTTTCTATGATACATACGCACCTTTACCCTTTTTTCCTTTGATTGAAACACTCCTTTTGCCGGTCGATGGCATTTCAGACTTGACTATAGTTTGAGTAGCGAGGTCATTATCTGACTCTGTATCTCCTTTAACATCTTCTTCGGGAAGCATTTCAATTTCAAGCTCCCATCTAGGTCTCTTACTTCTTCTTTTCTTAGTTACCTTGATATCACAAGACTCATCTTTCACAGGAATTTCATTAGAAATATCTAGGCTCTAAGTAATGGTCTTCTTCCCTCTGCCCTTTTTCTTCTTATTGGATTGAGTGATAGGTTTTAAGGATTGCACCAGCCAGTTCCGGGGCTTTTGTAATTCGTTAAGGGCAGACATGACTAGGGTTTTGATCAAGACTTGATGGAACAAACTACCTTTAGCATTAGTGGAGATTGACTGTACTTTCTTGGACATTTTTGTCCAACCTTTAAGCAAAAAATAAGGAAGATTTAAAGGGTAATCACCGTTTAGATGCATCAGTATTATGATATGGTAGATGTAGACCAATGAAAACCTTCCTTCGCAGGTGATGTACCTGTGAATCACCACCAGAGTTGTGTGCCATTCGGGTCGAACCCAGTTACGAGGTATTCCCCTTCTCCAATCTGGATTCTGCTTATCTAGAAGGAGAAATTGATTTACAAATTCAGTAACCACGTGCTCCTTCTTCCACCACCTTTCCCCTCCAACCACAAGCCTGCAAGCTTTAATTAAACCAACTTCGAACAGGTAACATATAATGATCATCAAGCAACAAGTGATTTTGAAATGAACCCTGCGCGTGTGCATAGCAATTATATTCTGAAACTGTTGGATTTGGAAATGATTGCTAAGCTTTCGTGGGAGCACATGAACTCTCAATTCATGAATCATGTCATCATAACTAAATCGGGATAACAGGTGCAAGTTATGGCATGATTATTTGGCGCTACAGGAATAGGCTTATTCCCATAGCGCATTTGACAACTTGAAATTTTGAAATTCAAACGGCATAAAAGGAGACACTTCAATTTTAAACAATGTTTTTCAAAATAAAACTTGAATAAACTATTCAAAAACTGAAATGCAAACCATAAGACACTAAAAACAAAGAACGAAATCAACTGGAAACAGAAATTGAAGTGTAGGTAAGAAAGGTTTAGAATAAGGTTTTCTCACTAAACCAAGACAAAATTAGAGACTAACAGTATCCACCGGAAAGGTTTAACTACCATTAAATAACAGAGCGATTAATTCTCGTATGCCTAACATCAATTAACCTGCAATTTCAGTATATGGAAGAGACAACAAAATCCTAGTGCAATTTCAAGTGATTTCATGTAGGAAACAATTTACATGTAAGTAATTTTGTGGCTCAATCAAGAAGCGATCTAACCACAAAACGTATTCTACTACATTATTCAATAGAAAACACAACCATATCAATATCTCCAGTGCGATATCAATATCTCATAGGAAAAAATACTTTGGGAAGGCATATATATGATTGCATGGCAGTGCGGATGCGGTGAAGTAGAGAAATATGGGCATGCAGATGGCCATGAAAATGAAGAGATCCATCAGTTGTAGTGACACGAAGATACTGACAAAGGGCTCTGATTTGCAATGCATTGACTACAATACTATGTCAAGAGATGATAAATGCCTATGAATTGAACGAGCTTTGGATATGGAGAATCCAATTAATTCACACTACCACCCAGCATTGGAGACCCAAAATTATTAATGCACGTCGTCACGGCTGCAATAAGACCCTAAATGTTTTAACCAATAATATGTGAGATAAATAGGTTTTTTTTTTTATTTCTTAAAATTATAATAAAAATACTCCATAGCATTGCAAATTACGGAAAAAAATTATGGTCAAAAGTCAAACTAATATGGAGTCAATGAGTGACTCATTGTTATAGTCCCAAGCCTTTCGACATGGACTAATAAGAGAAAAATTGTGTCTTACAGATAACCGGAAACAAATTTTTTACTCTTGCACCATAAAAATATCTAGAAAATGTATAGAAAGGCTTACAACAAAACTGTTTATATGTTATACTAGAGACAGAACATTGGGGGACATGAAGAATTATATTTTTAAGTGGTGGTGGAACTACCCAAGTTTTTTTATATGAGTCGTTGCAATAAATTATGAATACAGAGTACAGCTCTAGTGTTGTGAATTTGGACTACCATCAAGTTTGAGCTACTTAGTAGACTAATTCTTTCCTTTTCATTCTCATTACTAGAATTAGGGCTAAAAATCAGTGTTCTCCTTCATTAGTGGACTACCTCATGAATTGCTATCAGTAGTATGGTATGGGAACCTTGCCTCATGACTTTCCTAAGAGCGTGAGAGAGAAATCTTGCCTAGATTCTTTTATTGAGAAAGGAAAGATTCATTCAACAAAACCCATAGGTAATACATATGACCTACTTTATTTTATTTTTATTGAGACATGGAAGGTAGAACCTTACTATTAGAGTTCCTACATAGTAAGTCTGATATTTTCTCTTGTTGTTCTTCCAAAAATCAAGAAGTCTCCTTCGGAATCAATCTCTTTCATAGTGGGCTCCAAAAGCTCCATTATCAATTGAAAGAACCTCTATATCCAAATACTATTCATATCCTATGTCCCTATCCAAAACCAAATACAAATACATATCCCACACCATTTTACCTCGTTAAGCAACAGTTTGAAAAGTAACATCCATACCAATTCGAAAGACAAATCCATAAGTGGTTTACCTTTAATCCATTGAAGTTGACCCAACATCCTTGCCACTTTGAGAACCAACACTTCACTCAAATACTGATGAGAAAATAGAATAGAAACCTAAGGCAAAGTCCATATCAAAGCATCATGCTCTATATAATAATCAAATTTCAGGTTTTATATTTAATAATGGCATAACCATAAGAAGAAAAGGTGGGAACCATCTTAATAGCATAGATCAAGCCTCAACCTCTCTAAGTAGAAACAACAAGATACTTTATATCCAACTATGTACAATATTATACGATCACTCGGTGGTCCACATTCATATCCTTAAATGGTGTTGTATTTGTTTAATATAACTAAATGGCGGAAGTTGGTGGCGATGGCCATGTGGGTGTTAATTTGTTTAATACAATTGATATTGAAACTGTGGAACTTCGTGAAGATGGCAGTGTGAGTGTCAATGGAAATGGTTAGTAATTCATGTGTACAAAACTGATTACAATATAAATTATCAAAACATATGTATATAGGTGGTTTAAGGTCGTCTTCAATGATATATTGTGCAAAAGAAAGAAGATGTGGATGCGGAAAAATATTAAATGGCTTAGTAAATGGGATATTCACTTGAACATGTGCCCTACAAATAGTAAAGAGATAAAGGATTTTGTTATTGATAGGTTCCACAAGTGATCACGGGATAAAGGGATAGGGAGAAAGAAAAAGTATTATATTGAAGAGTTTAACCCCACTTACAATCACCATCAAAAAGTGTACATAGGGGGCAATATATATTGGAGATCCAAAATGCTTATTGCCCAATTAAGAACCAATCCCATCAACTTCGTTGTGAAACCGGGCATTGGAAAAGACCAAAGGAAGCTTGGGAAGAAAGGATGTGTATGTTTTGCACCTTCGGAAAAGTGGAAACATAAAAACATTTCATTTTAGAGTGTGAAGCTTTCAAAGACAACATAAACAGTTATGTAAGTATCTTGACAGCTAGCTCTTGGAATAATTTATTCAGCGAGGAGACAGTGGAGAAAGTGGGAGATCTCATAAAAAAGTTGAACAAGAAAATGGTTGAAATGCATAAATCAGTGTATGAGACGATCTGTCCCATAGGCTATTATTAACCTATTGTACATTAAAATGTATTTCTTTCTTTCTTGTACTTTGATACATGTCAACATATGAATTTTTTTAATTTTATATTTTTAAATGTTTTTTTTTCTTTAACCAATACAAGAAAGAAGGGAGATACATCAGGGATATTAAATCCGATCATAAATTCTTATACAATCAAAAATTCAATTTACCAAATTAAAAAAATTACAAAATTATTTGTATTTTTCAAATAATAAGTTTAATATTATGCAATACAATCAAAATGTTTCACAAAGGAAGTAAATAATATTAAGTCAAGATATTTCACTTCATACTAAAACTATAGTCCTTGGTGATGCGGGAACCAATAAATGTAACGACCCTAGTTAAATGAATACTTAAAGATTATAAAGCAAAATTGATTAAAGAAAATAAGTGTGGTTACTTAAGTAATACTCTAACAACAGATCACATTTAATGACCTGAGAAATAAATTTAAAAGATCAATGAAAAATGTTAATAAAAGGGTTGCGTATGCAGAGAGGGAGCATGATAGTCCCGAGAAGATAAAAATATTAATGGAAGGAGTATGGAGGGGGACGAGGGTGGTTGTGAAGTAAAGGCATGAGTCAGTCGGGAGGAATAAGGGGGGGAAAGAGGGGGATGTGCGCACCATTCGGAGGAGAGGGAATGGATGCGGGGAAACTGTTGTTTGCTATCTGCAGAGAGCCAAGAGATTTACTGCGACATGTGTGCTCAGATTGAGACATGAGACTTACTGGTTATGACATATTGATCAGGGAGGCACCGAGTTGCTAGAGGTTTTGGGCACGGGGGGCAGGATATCCGTAGATATCCTGGAGCTAGGTCGTTTTCCTAGTTGGCAAGGTGGATATTAGTTTTGGGCAGTTTTTTTTTTTTTGTGTCTGTAGCAGGACTGGACTGTGTAGCAGAGAGCAAGGCAGCAGGCAACATAAATTAGCATCAGAACCAGGTACTTTGTCAAGTTATGTATTTATTTCTTTCTGCCATGAAATCAGTATTTATTGATAAATCTAAGCTACTGAAGTTTCTGTTATGAAAATCAATATTTTGCTTGAAAGTTATTGTTTCAGTTTATTTCATAAAATGTTTATGAGACTTAATGATCTTTAGAAATATATGGGCATTACATATGGTATCAGAGCGTCTTAGTTCGAAATCTGGGCCTAAGGGCCAAAACCCGGAGTGTTAACTCCAGCCATGCTTAAACTATAAACAAAACACGTTCAGTTTGATCTGATATGAATGATGCAGTAACGAAAAATACACTCAGGATAGTACCCCTACATGACCCAAGAAAATAAGCTCATATATCACAGTTAACAACTTTAGACAATACTCGTTAACTGGATTATGAACGGATAATACAGTCCTGGTTTGAATATTCAAAGGAACGCCCTTTTAAAGATAGCAGTATTGAACCAGATAGATGAAGGATCACCCCCATAAAATGATTGTGAAGCTTTTAAGCACGAAAAAGAGAAGTGATAACTTAATTTATTTGAGCATTGTGTGTCAATGAGGCTACGAGTAGTATTAACATCTAAAAATCGATGAAAATATCGAGGAAAGCTTCTGTCGAAAGCCTAAAGTTGGGACAATTTAATAACTGCACAAACCTTACTAAATAAAATGAAAATGACATTTGCGGGACCTTGAACAGGCCTACTTTACCTCGAACTTACCTAAATGGGGAACTACCGATGCGCAGGCTGAAAAGAAAGGGAAATTTAGCAGATTTATATTACGAAGGAACAATGTAAAAGTTTTAAAATAATGAAGAAACTCCGGAACGTTAGACCCATACAAATTTCGACCGTGCCAAAAGAAAGAAATTGTACTTCACATGGTGTTTCATGCAACTAAACGATTTTTCCCAAAGAAGAGCTGCCTGTTACACAGGAGAATGGATCTGCACCGTCAGATCTCGGACGAAATCTCGTTAGTCGTTAGATCTAGACAAGTTGCGCGGGGTTTAAGCCCTAGCGTGCATAGGAGGAGTCATCGGGAAATCGGGGTTTTGTGAAGTTAGAAAATCGAGACCTTGTGGTCCTCGAAATCCTGAGAACGGATCCTAGCCGTTGATCTCGGCAGGACACGTGTCAGCGTTTGGGAGGCGTCGAGATTTTACCATCGGAGATTTGGGGAGTATAGAACCGTTACATATTGAAATCGCAATACGTGATTTCCCGATCAGATCTGGACCGTCCTTTGTGCAGGACGCGTGTCAGGAGATCCCGTAAAGTCGGGGATCGGGAAATCGGGGTTTTCGAAGATAAGGAAACTGCATCGCTGGGAATCGCGATCGGCGATATCCCGACGGTGACGTAAGCAAGGTGGGACCACTAGAGTCAGAGTGGAGGACAGGTGTCCATCATCCGGGAAGAGTCGGGAAACCCGTAGGAAAACCCCGAGAATCAATCAGGACCGTCCATCTGCGAGGACAGGTGGCAAAGGATCGGGCACCGTCGGAGTTTTGTTCATCGGAGTTTTCGATGGTAAGGAAATTGTGTAACAGGAAATCGCGATCTGCGATTTCCCGATGAGATCTGAGCCATTCATTACGAGGACGCGTGTCGGGAATCCCGAGGGATCAGGGTTCGGTATTTCGGACTTTTTCATACAAAGGAATTGTTGCATTAGAAGTCGCGATTTCGCGATACCCGATAGAGTGACACGAGGCAGTGGTGACATGGAGGAGAGAGAGAGCTCACACGTGCATCTGGGATCGACATTTCGGGATTCTCGGTGGCGAGAAAATCACGTCAGGAGAACTCGTGAACCCAGAAAGCCTGACGTAATTAACTTAACACTTAAACCTTCGTTAAGGACTAATTAATGACTATTTCGAATAAGACTTGATTATATCGCGAAATCGGAGATCGGGGATTCAAGATTCAATTTGCATCGAACCTTTGTTGTGGGAAACCCCGAATCCCGACAGAGAGTTGGGACTATGGTCACATAGGTGCGGGACACATGGACCTCGGTGTAGTCGGAAAGGCTAACACGCAAGGAAGAGGCTTATCGAGCATCGGGATATCGGGAATTCCGTAGGTACGGGATTCATGCAAATCGATAGCACAATATCAGAAATCTCGATAAGGAATAAAGCTGCGGTCACAAGGCAAGGTCATGTGGATCAAGAGCATAACTTAAAGGGCTAAGGCTAGAAGGAGCGTATCGGTATCGGGCATAAGGAAACCCCGAAACCTGGAATTTTAATTGGGAAATTTTACAGTTAGGAGCCAAGGGCCGTGAGCAATACAGAAGACAATGTATGTGCATCTAACTACATGCATATGCATCGACGAATAAATTTATAAATATAAATGAAATTAAATTAAAAGCGGAATACCAAAATTCGTACAGAGCAGGAATTACAGGCAAATCATTGTGTTCGAAAGAGGAAATTACCATTCATTACCATAGCATAAGGAAAGTTATGCAGATTCTTGATACGAATAACCCCCCGTTCTTCATGAAGGCACTGAAACTATGCACCACAGGCGGAATGAATCGTACCTCTTACTGTAGCTGAGGACGAGCTCCACAAAATGTACAGACAAGGGACTGGTTCCCAAAGATTAAAGGAGACTGGACTCCAGGTCCTGAATCTTATCAGGGGGCATATCAAGATACTCTGTTTCTGCAAGACGAACTGGTAAAGTTCTCTGAACTACATTGTGAAGGTGAACCATGGCGAGAGAATTCTGAAAACCTCAGAGCAGAGCAGAGGCGGAGCTGTGGTGAACAAAGCCTGATGCGAGGAAAGACCCAACAAGGGAGAAAGTGGGACAGAGGAAAAACGCGTGGAGCATTGAAAGGTTGACAGGTGTAGAAATTGGGATACGAGGGAGCTTATGAAAGCCAGACGAGCACGTGGAACCCATGCGTGCCCAAACCCTTGTGAGGACGTTAATCATTTTTATATATATAGTAAAAAATGTTAAAATAATTTAAATTAAATTAAATATATTAGTATAAATAATATGTATATACATATAAGGTCAAGATAATTTTTATTATTAATTTAAGCTAAATTAAATTAGTATAATAATATTCTTTTTAAAATTAGTTAATTAATTAAGTGTAAGGTTAGTCTATCTTAAAGATATTTAATGATGATTAAGACTTAGACTGGTGGCGCATGCACTAGGAAGTGACGAGTAAAGCACAAGGCTAATGTAGTCACAGGGCGAGGGAACCAATAATTCTTTTTGCAAGAACGAACAAACCAAGCTTAGATGCTTAAACCTGACCCAAACTGAGCCAATTCCCCTGATGGAGTAATGTCTGTTTACAGACAAGTAAAGAAAACTTACGCCCAACCCTGTTTCTAAGTTTGAGTAGCACCAATTTGAGACGTCTTTGAACTCACCCAGACAATTTTGGGTGATGCAGGTTAAGTCATAAAAGATGGCCAGGACTCGAAGGGGTCGAGGCAGGGGAGCGTCGTCACGGGCACCACCGACGTCACCCACACCATCACCACCACCGACGTCACCACCGCCACCACCACCACTTCCCGAACTAGCCCTCATACTACGCTCGTTGGAAGCCATTAACGAGACCTTAAAGGGGCGCCAACTAGCAGGGGCTGAAGTGGAACCCTCACAATCTGGAACCGGTAACCCAGAAGCCTCAAGGAACTCAAGGGGAGAACTTCCACCCGGAGACATCACACGAGAGTTACAGAAGATCAAACTTTCGGAGTTTTCCGGAGGTCGCGCCAGTGAACGCGCGGAAGCATGGTTGGAAGGCATGACAAGGTGTTTTGCCTTAAGGGATTATACGTCCAACTCAAAGGCCAAGATTGCAATTTTCCAGTTAAGGGACAACGCCTTGAACTGGTGGGGAAACTTAGAAAGACAACTACACCTTACCCCAGACACAGTATCTTGGGAACTTTTCGAGGAGAGGTTCCGAAGGAAATATCTACCAGCATACTACGAGGAACAACAGGTAGGGGCATTTCATGCCTTAATACAAGGGAATAGAACTGTAGAAGAATATGAGATCAGATTTATGGAACTGGTCAAATATGTGTCGTATATGGATACCAACCAACGACAGGCTGATCACTTCATTTATGGACTGAACCCTAAGATAAGAGCTATGGTAAGGATGTGGAATCCGTCTTCAGTAGCAGAGGCGGTAGAAAGTGCGCATTACGCAGAAGAACACATGAACTTAACAGGGGGTGCAAGATCGACATTTCCGCATCGCTCAGGATTCGTAGGAAAGACCCCAATGACATTTTCAAGGGGAGGGGGCTCAAGGCCACCACCTTATGGTAACAGAGGCGTACCAAGCACAGTAACTGCAAGTATTTCAATGGTTGCTAGTTCCGCGTCTCATTCATCTCCAACGGTGCAGACAGGCCCACGACCATCGTAGGGAACAACAAATAGGGGCAGGGGTTCCAGGGGGAGGAACTCATTTCAGGGACATTCACATAACAATGCACCAGTTTCGTCTCATATTACCTGTTGGAGGTGCAAAGGACCCCATTACCAGCGGGACTGCCCGGAGTTACAACAAGGGTTTATGCATAGAGAAGGAAAGGCACCAATGGGAGGATCAAGTAGCAGCCACAAGATTTATGCAGCGGTTAATAACCGCCAGGCTGAACATCAATCCACAGTAGTGGAGTCATCAGGTACGCTAAATCATATCAATGTTAAGATTTTGTTTGATTCTGGTGCGACAGATAGTTTCATTTCACCATCTACATTAGAGAAGAGTAGGCTGGCATCCTACGAGCACGATGACTTTAAACAAGTCGAGATGGCTTCGGGGGAAAAACAATCTGTAGGACCTAGTGTCAATAATTGTGTAGTAGACCTAGGAGTGTGCACCACCAGGTTGAAGGTATACGTCACTACTCTTGGGACGTATGACCTAATCATTTGGATGGATTGGTTAGCAGCCCATCGAGCTTTGGTAGACTGTTTCGCGAAGAGGGTACTTTGTATTGATGATGAAGGAAGACCAATAGAGATCCAGGGTGTACAGAGAAAAGTGTCATTACGTTTTATATCGACTATGAAGGTCAAGCGATGCTTGAGGCAAGGGTGTCGACTTTATGTAGTGGAAGTAGTGAATGAAAGGAAGGGACCCTCATTGGATCAGTACCCAGTATTGTCAGAATTTCAGGATGCTTTTCCAGACGAATTACTAGGATTACCTCCAAAAAGGGAGCTTGATTTTACTATTGAGATAAAACCTGGTGCAGAACCAATATCCAAGACTCTGTATCGAATGATAGCGCTGGAACTTTGTGAATTGCAAGTGCAGTTGAAGGAGTTACTAGACTTAGGGCTAGTAAGGCCCAGTGTCTCACCTTGGGGCGCACCGGTAATTTTTGTAAAGAAGAAGGATGGATCCTTACGATTATGTATAGACTACAGGGACTTGAACCGTGCTACAGTAAAGAATAGGTACCCAATGCCGCGAATAGACGACCTCTTCGATCAGATGAAAGGAGCAGCGGTATTCTCAAAGATCGATTTGCGATCTGGGTATCACCAGTTAAGGATTAAGGAGGGTGATATCCCAAAAACTTCCTTTCGAACTCGATTTGGACATTACGAGTTTGTTGTAGTACCTTTCGGTTTGACCAATGCGCCAGCGGTATTCATGAGCCTCATGAACGGCGTATTCCAGAAGTACTTAGATCGATTTGTACAAGTTTTTCTAGATGACATACTCATATATTCCAAGAATTAAAGAGAACACGAGGAACACTTACGAATAGTGTTGTCTTGCCTTAGAGAAAACAAATTGTATGGGAAGCTGTCGAAGTGTTCCTTCTTCCAGAAGGAAATCCACTATTTAGGTCACATCATTTCCGGCAAAGGAATCTCGGTGGACCCAGAAAAGGTAAAGGCCATTATGGAATGGCCAGTGCCGAAGAATGCCCATGAGGTAAGGAGCTTCATGGGGTTAGCAGGTTATTACCGGAGATTTGTGGAAGGATTCTCAAAAGTAGCGAAACCCATCACCACTTTTCAATGCAAGGGGGTCAAGTATGAATGGACAGAAGAATGTGATAGTGCATTCAGGGAGCTTAAGAGATTACTAACTAGTGCACCAATTCTCCGAGTGCCAGATATGGAAAAGGACTTCATGGTCTGCACGGATGCCTCAAAACAAGGTTTGGGGGCCGTCCTGATGTAGGATGGAGGAGTGATAGCTTATGCGTCACGAAAGTTGAAGAAGCACGAAGAGTTATACGCGACTCATGACTTAGAGTTGGCAGCTGTAATGCTAGCTCTGAAACTTTGGAGGCACTATCTTGTGGGACGAAGTTT
>ML789965.1:45350-77657 GCA_009831015.1 Picea engelmannii
TTTTGATAAATGATAATCTTGTGAATGTGTAAAAAGTATGAATTAAGGGATATTGTGAAATCTAATTCAAATCAGAAAACTTTGATGTTAATGTATTGGTATGGGGATACCAAATGGAGATAACGAAAGTATGCAATTATATGAAGAAAATGCTAAAAAATAAAAAAAAATAAAAAAAAAATGAGTTTGTGCTGCAGACTAATCTGCAGGTTATGGGCTATGAAATAGCCAAGTGATAAAGATGATGAGAGTGGATATTGGGACCACTAATCGGGAAACATTATGGTATGAATAATGTATATGGAAATTATATTGATTTGAATGCATTGTTATGATACATGGACTATTGCATGATTTTGGTACTAACACTGCCCAAAACCAAATAAACGATGACAAAACCTCTAGCAACACGGTGCCCCTGTGTGTTCCATTGAAGGGTGTTGACCCTGGTTCTGCTGGGAGGGGTGGAGGTGTTTCCCACTGTGTATCCTCTGAAACCTGAAGTCGTGGGAGAACGGTGCTAGTTCACGCTCCCCAGGTCGTGTGATGATGACTGTCAGTTGCCTGCTAGGGAAGCTTGGTCGAGTAAGCAACATTTCCACTTACGAGTTCTATTTGGAGTTAGGTCAGTATAGTTGACGCTCCAAGATAGTCTAGCAGAGGACGGATAGGAATGGAATTGGAAGTAGGTTAGGAAGGAAGGATGAGTAGATAGTTGAGACTTTATGGGGATCTATCATGTGGTGGGAGTTGATGAAGAAAAAAAAATGTGTATATATGAATATTCATTATGATGTAACTAAACCACAGTTGTTTAAAATAAATTATTGAACCGAATAATTGCGATTAAAGAATTTCTTAAACAATTAATGATTGTTGTCTTTTATGGAAGACTAGCCTTGCTGACTGGATTGAATGCATACTTAAATTATTAAAGAATGACAGTTTGATTATTAGTACATGCACGAGGTTTGCATGTACTAGCTACACATGTATTCCTTATACATATACATTAGTATGTATGGATTTCTTGGTTTACCTACTGATAGTGTCAGTTACTGTTATGAATATGTGAACCATGCTATTTTCCTTTGCACCGTACGATACCATAACTTCGGGATGAAGTTTCTTGAGGGGTGGGTGTATGTAACGACCCTAGTTAAATGAATACTTAAACATTATAAAGAAAAATTGATTAAAGAAAATAAGTGTGGTTACTTAAGTAATACTCTAACAACAGATCACATTTAATGACCTGAGAAATAAATTTAAAAGATCAATGAAAAATGTTAAAAAAAGGGTTGCGTATGCAGAGAGGGAGCATGATAGTCCCGAGAAGATAAAAATATTAATGGAAGGAGTATGGAGGGGGACGCAGGTGGTTGTGAAGTAAAGGCATGAGTCGGTCGGGAGGAATAAGGGGGGGGAAGAGGGGGATGTGCGCACCATTTGGAGGAGAGGGAATGGATGCGGGGAAACTGTTGTTTGCTATCTGCAGAGAGCCGAGAGATTTACTGTGACATGTGTGCTCAGATTGAGACATGAGACTTACTGGTTATGACATATTGATCAGGGAGGCACCGAGTTGCTAGAGGTTTTGGGCACGGGGGCCAGGATATCCGTAGATATCCTGGAGCTAGGTCGTTTTCCTAGTTGGCAGGGTGGATATTAGTTTTGGGCAGTTTTTTTTTTTTTTGTGTCTGTAGCAGGACTGGACTGTGTAGCAGAGAGCAAGGCAGCAGGCAACATAAATTAGCATCAGAACCAGGTACTTTGTCAAGTTATGTATTTATTTCTTTCTGCCATGAAATCAGTATTTATTGATAAATCTAAGCTACTGAAGTTTCTGTTATGAAAATCAATATTTTGCTTGAAAGTTATTGTTTCAGTTTATTTCATAAAATGTTTATGAGACTTAATGATGTTTAGAAATATATGGGCATTACAATAACTCTTTAAAATATTTAATATTTATAATTATTTTTTATAAATATTATATATTGATGATTAATTTGATAAGATTGCAGCATCACTTTAAACAAGGAAGATGATTATATGAAAATAGACATTCACTATTAGATTATATGTCAATCTTGTGTTCTTTGTAAAAGAGATTGTCTCACTAACTAATTTAGTGAGAAATTGTATTGTGAAAGGCATATAATACTAATTTTTTAACTCAAATAGTGAGTAGTCCCTTTATATGTATCAAATATTTCAACATAATTATTTCACAAAAATGTCCTCATGTATGACAAGTCATTTTTTCTATGACAAGTCATGTTTTCTATGAAAAAATTTGTTTGATTGTGATGATTAATGTACTTATAATTCGGTGTGCTTATAGTTGTTTATTTCTAAGTTAATGTCAAGCAGTGGTAACTTTTCGGAGCCTTCATCTCTCATGAATCTATAGTGTTGTTGATTATTACATAACCACATAATTAGTGATGATGATTGTTACTATCTATTGAGACCAATTTTGATTTGTCGGACCCTAAGAAAAATGGTAAGGAATTAATTGATTTTCTTTATAAATTTATTATTATTATTAAGAAGATTTGAAAGAAGCCTTAATTTTGATGAGTTAACAAGTTAGGAAGGTCAATATTGATACAAATATTTTGAAAATGAGATCACATTTTTTACCAAAAAAAAAAAACTTGTATTTGATATTTCAAGAAGAAATTAGAATATGCATAATAGGTATCTCTCTAACACTACTAGAGCACTCATTCTCTACTTCAACATCAATAGAAATAATAAACCAACATAAAAGACAACATGTGCCTAATATTACGATAATCCATATGCACTTGGCTTAGAATGTTAGGGATAATACAAACCAAAAAGAATAAAACAACCTAGAGACTAGCTTCACATATCATCAAACATATAGGTTTTTCCTCCTCAAATCTATTGATAATCAATACAAGGTCTTAATATTTTCTAGGAGGGCTCCTTCCTTGTTTGTTTCAACTTCATATAGGAAACCTTCTTGCAAAAGTAAATTCTCTTTAAAGAGCTTATCTTCTTCCTCATTAACTTCTCCAAGAACATGATTTAAGAAGACATTTGTAAACTTGTTTCTTCCCCATTTCACTATGTGCATGATTTGGATTAGCAATAAGTTTACCGTCATGTTTTTTCCCTTTTCCTATTTAATGATAAGATTGGAGTCCCTCGTGATCTTGATGTTTGATATTCATCTTTCTAATGCAATTTTAAGCAGCAACCATAAAGTATGTAATTCAACCATGTTATTAGTCCATTGCCCAAAAGCTAATTTAAAAGAAATAAAATGGCTTTCTTTCAAGAATAGTATGCCCTCTGCTCCACAAACACTTTGGAGATCCTTGACATGCACTTTCAAAATATCCCCAATCCTTCATTTTATTGACTATTTTTGGACATTTTGGAGTATTACGTAGCTTTGCTTTTTCTGGTTTCTTAATTCCTTTATAAACAAATCTAAATTGCTAACTTGTTGGCATACATGATTGGAAGTAATTCCTTACCTTGGAAAGTTATTTCATTTTGTTTCCAATGATAGATTCAATGTGGGCATACATAAGACATTCTACGAGAAAGTGTTCTTCATACTCCAAGGATTGTTTTCACGTCATATTATGGAAATTTGTTAGCCCCTATTCCTATACATGGATGGTATTCATATTCGGACCCACTCAATGTCAACAACCACCTTCTTGATTAAAAAATGATATTGTTCTAGGAAAATTGACAAAACATAATTAATTAATATTTCTACAACCCCCAAACGTTTCTGAAAAATAATTCTTCTTTAAAGTCTTCAAAAGATTCAAATAAAACTTTATTAATATGTGTTATTTGACGTACACCTTGGACAATTTATTTTTAGTTTTAATTTCCCTTACTACAAAAATACTTAGAAAGAGAAGTGTATACTCCTTTTTATTTTATGTGTTTTTCATTTTAGTCTTGATTTTGTTTGAGAAAGTCTTTTGTCAGTGTGAGTTAAGGTTTAGGTTATGAAGTAAATCATGTTTAATCTACAAAGAGAATAGGAGGTGAGAAAATATTTTACAGTCATGGAATTTGTTCCAAGATGTCACAAGATATGTGTAGCACATACACAACACACCCTACAAAAGAGTAGGGGAAGGTAGAGAAAGTAAGAATACTCGCCCCACAACAATTAACCATTATGATAGTAGGCATTGACACCACTTCCTTGTGGCTACTTCCATTAACATAAGGACCATTGTATGTTGGGACTTATATGCAATTGTGGACCAACCCTTGTTCAACAACACAAGCATTCCAATAGAGGATGAACACCTTCAATAATAACTCACACAAACAAATCAAAGATCAACACACCAATGTTTTTATGTGGTAAAATCCCTGTGGGGAAACATCCACAGCCCCAACCAACGTGGCCACTTGGAGCAATTTATTAATGTAAAATAAAATAGTATAGATATATTTACAAGAGATTTTCTCATAATCGATCATCAACAAACGACCCTCCATGATCCAGATCTTGAGAGCTAATATCTGGAGGGATTAAATGTTGAGAGAGGAGGAGAGAAAACATAAAATTATGCCATGAAATTAATCACAATAACATTGATGAAAATCCATGAACTAAATACACCATAAAAATATGAGAAAGAGAGAGAGTTGGAGAAGAAGGATTCCATTAAGAAGAACCATTACATGCAATGAGGCCAATTTTAGAACCTCTCCTTCCCAACCTTCATTCTCTCTCTATTTCCTTTTTATATGGTGTCTTTTTTATGAAGTCAAATTTAATTAGGTTTGACTATGTCAATTACATAACTATCAAGTTCCCTTTTACAAAACAAATATGAATATATGACTTATACATATGAAATTAGACTATAATCCCCCCTAATATTCGGATCAATCCTCCCCCATTAGAAAATGATGGTCCCCATCATTTCACCCATGCTAAAAATAAGAGACTTCATTATGTTCATCATACCATCATGATTACAATGTGTCGAGTGCCAATGAAGAGAAGAGTTTTGTGTGATTAACCCATAATTGTGGGTTTGTGGATGACCCATAAATGGGTTGGCAATGGTAATCTTGATGTTGATGTCGACTATAATTTATGGGGTATTTTACATAGGTAAAAAAATAAATCAATAGGATTTAATAAAATCCAAATCAAAAATAAAAAACAAAATGGAAACAACCCTATTTTCCTGACAGTGGACCTCTAGTTGCAATTGTGTTCTACCTTTTGATGCAGATGATGAAATCAAATTCCATTAAAGACCCATTTGAGATATCAAATAAATATTTCCATTGATATAAGATACTTTCTATTTTATAGCCTATGGAGTGAAAAAACGCTTCATGAAACTCAAGGGACTTGCGGCCACACTGTTTTGCAAACCTTTGGAACTTCAATCAATCATATCTCACAAACCATGAAACAAAATGAAATTTCGTAAAAACATTTGAGACAACATAGAATCCTTCACAATGAGTTATAGTACGCCCTCAAAAACAATATGTATATGTTGTGGCACCTATATAAAGTTTGTAGAATATAGTTTCCCTATATTTCGTCCATTAATGTGCTCTTATGGTGGAAATGTAGTTGTGGGTAAGCTAAGAAAGGTCTGAAACGAGGTTTCCCAAGCTTCTAGATGCTACATCTAGATATTTTTATCCTTAAAATGGTTGCATGAATCTACAATAACGTTAAATATGAGAGAACCAAGTGTAGAGGACCACAAATGATGCCAAGGGTTTGTAGAGAATCCTAGGTTGTTATAGAGGCCATGGAACCTCCTTGGGAAGGATGGAAACCTTGCAAAATTTATTAAAATGTTGTAGACCAATGGATGTAGTGAATCCATGTAAGGATGCTCCTACAATGATGAAAAAATGTTTGAGGGTAGAAAAATCTTGTAATGCATGTAGAACAACTATGATACTTACAATGTATGGCCCAGTAAATGGACTCCGAGAGTGCCAAGGGGAGGTTGGATATTGATGCAAATATTTGAACCTGAAATATGCTTCAAACCCTAGTTCCCATGGAGTGGTAACCCACTCTGATACCAATGATTTAGATCCCGAGAGATAATATACAGAAGTCTTAAATATCGAGAGAGGAGGAGAGATAACATACAATTCTACCATGAAATTAATCACAAGAACATTGATGAAAATCCATGAACTAAATACACCACAAAATATGAGAAAGAGAGAGAGTTGGAGAAGAAGGATGATAGCCCTACCAGGTCTAACCCAAAGTATGGCAGCATTTCTAATTTTAGGCTGCTCTATAATTCCTCAGAGGGACTGTCCAAGGATCTGTTCTGTAAATGACTTGATTGAAATTCAAGTCTTGTAGGTCATTCTAATCTATTTTCATTTTATCAAGCTTCATGCTCTTAACCTCAACCTATCATCTCCTACTATCGATCACATTTATGGATCAATACTTCGGTCTCTCATCTCTCAGTTACATTCTTCTCTGTCATATCATTGACATGCTGTACTCGTGTTCCTTCTCTATGTAGAACCGACACTATAACCAAATGCACAAACAATCAGACTTGAGACCTATTCCCTTAGATTGGGCTCCAAACCAATTACCTCTTCCCAAGAGACTAAAGGCTATGACCATGAATTTGTGCGAGCGTGCTAACTGCACCTTTGGTGCCAAGTCTCCAAATGCGAACACATTTGCGCCATATGACCAAATTTTATGACCTCGAGGTTATTTTCACAAATCCCAAAAGGTCTTTTTATCACATGCTAAATGGAATGCAAAAACACTTGATGCCACCACATGTTTCTTGGGATCCTCAAACTTTACCCTTTTTGTAGATCGACCGTATCGTTAAGATCCGAGAAATTATCAACATGTAATAGATCTACATCATTGATTCTCTTGCTTGATCACAATCTAATGGTTTATACTTCTTTTGGATCTCACTTACGATCTAACGGTTTGGATTTAATCAAGTGTTGAGTGGACGCTTAAGGTTATCCCAAGCTCTACATTAAGATCTGACATATCTCATCTATGTTGACCCATGATCCAATGGTTGTCAACATTCCCCACACGAAACAATATGGATCGTTGATCTAATTGTGATAAAAAATCTAGCTTCTTTAACCTTTAAAATTGCATGAAGAACCTTAATCAAACGGTCCCTATGTGTCAATCCAATGATCTGACGATCATTGTTCCACTTCATCTATGCACTGCATCTTTACTCTAGTCTATAAATGACTCTAGATTGTTAATCTCAGGGGATGGTCAATGATCAATGAAACATACAATGAATCTCTAGGTTTTTCGACCTCTAACAATACCTTAGGGAGGAATCCCTCATTGTTTGGGATTAATTAACTCACTATGGTATTAACCACTTCAATGATCAACCATCGACTTTGATCCTCCTGTATCAAACACTTGTCTTGATTTGGAACCTACATATACTCAACCTTGCAAGGATTTGAAACACACAATAACAAACAAAGGGTTCTAACATGCAATTCCACACCCTCAATACAACATACATAGATTTGTAACAATCACAAAGCAATCATCATAGGGTTTCCACAACCAATCATACTTGAAATAGAGTGTTTTCTTCCTTTATGTATTAATCAGAATACACATTAATTTACATAGTTTTACATGATGCAACTCTATTCTCTCTTGGCCTTCTAGCCATACTTGGATTTTTACTCTCAAACCTCTCATTTGGCCTGATTTCTCATTCAATTGGCCACCTCCCTCATGGCCTAATTTACTCTGTAATGGCCAACCTCTATGTCCCTTAGAATTACAATTTATACACAAGGATTATGAAACTAATTACATTTCAGATCCCTAACCACTCACTCAATCCCTATCTCTAGATCCATAAAAATCCTCATGAGATATGTTCTCTCCCTAAGATCTCTCTATGTTATCACACTCTTGAGAACAACTCAAGCAAATAGATTTAATTACATATTTTCCTATCTCAAATCTATCCTATGACCTCTTCTAGAACAATTATAAGAAATTTACAATAATTTCATTAAGGAACCAACTTCTTTAGAAAAAATGAAGATCCCCCTAGGTCTCTTCAAAATGATGATTTTGTGGAGGTGGGATGCTCCTTCATTAGACACCTCGAGAACATAATTGTTCATGATCTCCTAATCATGAGTTCCCACTATTGAAGTCCTCCTGGATCCCAAACTTTATGCTGCAACTTGCTTTCCTCGTTGTCTTGTTTCATTGTTGTTGTCTGCAATTTTCCACTTGCTTTGTTAATGTAAATCTTATTTTCTTATGCATTTATTCTCTGATACATCTTCACCATCATCATCCTCATTTCTCCAATATCTATGTCAATTCTATCCTCTGGTTGGTACATATCCTTGCTGAAAACTTTATGTTGTTCACTCTACTGAACTTTACTATTATTGTCCATCGACTGCTACATTTTCCCTTCAATTATATCTTCGTGATTCTTATTTCCATATTCCTTTATGCCACTATTTATTGACAGCTTTATCTTATTCTTAAAATCAGTTTGTTTCAGGTTTGTAATTCGTCTGTAGTATTCATTTATTGCATCCTTAGCCAACCATTCCTCCATAAACTTCATCTCATCCTCAAAGTTTATCAACTTTGAGTGTTGAATTTGAGGTATGTCTTCTTCAAGAAATAACTCACGTCCTATTTATCTAATCACCATTTCATTTTCATCACTTTCTTTAACTGCATTTTCCACTTTAAATTGAAAATTAAAATTTACCTCTGCCCCCTTAGATGCTAAAAGCACCTCTTCTTCATTGTTAGGTACTTGTGAACATATTTTCTCTCTGGCTGTACTTTGTTCTCCTTCTGACTCAAGTTTCCTCAACGATCTTTCTAGAAGCTCAATTTCTTCATTCCATTTGGTAAGCATTACATATGAATACTTATTTTCATCCATCTCTTGGCTATCTCCATGAGCCAATTCTTCTTCTTTGTTTTCTGCAACAACAAATTTTTGCAGCTTCCTTCCAACAATTCCATTGGAAAAATGTGGATGGGATCCCCATTGACAATCTTCATGAGACATTTTTTCCTCATCCTCCATCATAATGGACTTTTGAACATGTCTTCCTTCAATTTTTTAATACATTTATGTTTCTTCCTTCTTATTCATGACAGCTTTAGATGATTTTCCATCACCTACAAATCCTGTAACCACACACAAATTGTCAAATTTAAAAAGGTTAGGCTCTCTAGCCTCCTTTAATTTCCCTGTCAACATATCCTCATGCTAATATGAACTCTCCAAAGAGCTCATGAGACTTCCTCCAAGTATCTCATCTTCACTCTTCAAGTAGTCTGTGAGACTCTCATCGGGTCTCCTTTCAACATCATCCTCTCCAAGGATGTATCCCTACTCTGGTTTACAGTAGTGAACTTTTCCTTCATTCAATGGCCTCAATCTATACTTGGTTCCTCTTATTTTTTCCTTATCTACCCAAGTATTCATCCTGTGCTTTATGTCTCTCAAGCTTTCCCTAAGTTTCTCTTCAAATAACTGCATTATTGGCCACTTGACCTTCTTCACTTTCCATCCTTGTCTCTGGTTCTCTGCTTTCTTACTATGTAGAAGCATATGTATGACTTTGAGCCTCTCCTTCAACTTATACATTTCATTGTGATACTCTTCTTGACTCATCCTCTTTCTCATGTCATTTTCCTTGGCATATTTTCTTCTTTTGTTGTGGCTTCCCTCTAAACCTTTGCAAAGACCATCAGTAGCCATTGTCTTCATCTCCCTTTTTGAAATTTCCTTTGTCCACTTGTGGACTGCACTTAATACTCTTCACTTAGAAATTCTTCATACCTGCCTCCCCATACCTCATCAAAATATTCTCCTTGAGCTTGACCTTTTGGTATACGCGTTTCTTTCTTCTAGAACCTATTGAGAAACCTATGCTCCTCTTGGCTTCTGTAGATCCACTTTCTTTCTTTGAGAACATTCAAATTTTCCTCCTCATCCCAACCTCATCTAGAACTATCAATTTTATACCACAATTCTCTTCTAAGAGCTCAAATGCTCTTCCTTATTAAGAACAAGACAGTTTCTTTGGTACAACTACTCCTAGTTGTCATAGTTGTTATCCAATATCTCATGTCTACTTAATCTGC
This sequence comes from Picea engelmannii, assembly GCA_009831015.1. NCBI lineage: Eukaryota > Viridiplantae > Streptophyta > Pinopsida > Pinales > Pinaceae > Picea > Picea engelmannii. Next base: position 55,537 of record ML789965.1, read on the forward strand.
AAACAATCTCAAAACCAAAGTTATCATAAAACATATCAATCCTTCCTTCAAGATTTATTTTCTTTATCTTGACCTCTAACAATTGTTTCTTTGTTCTGTCATATTTCTCAAATCTGAACTCCTCTGTGTAATTTCCTCTGCATCCATTTTCTTTTCAAGAGCATCAACAATCTCTTTCCATTCTCCATAAATCCATGTTTATACCTATCAACATGGACTTCAGATTTATTATTAATAAAATAAATATGTTACCTCATAACTCCTTTAATGTGCAGACATTATGTTGATGTCCTTTCTCCAATTTTGACCTCCTTCCAATGTTGTCATTGTAACAATTTATGCAACCCCAATGAGCATTTTAATTTTCTTTGATTTATTCTTCAATCTCGAAGAGAAATTTACTGGCTCTGATACCAAAATGATATCCCTTCCAAGCCTAATCCACAATATGGCAACATTTCTAATTTCAGGATGCTCCATAATTCCTCAAAGGGACTGTCCAAGGATCTGTTCTATAAACGACTTGATTGAAATTCAAGTCTTGTAGGCCATTCTAATCTCTTTTCATTTTATCAAGCTTTGTGCTCTTAACCTCAACTTATCATATCCTATTATCGATCACATTTATGGATCGATACTTCGTTCTCTCATCTCTTGGTTACAATATTTTCTGTCAGATCATGGAGAGGTTGTACTCATGGTCCTTCTCTATATACAACAAACACTATAACCAAATGGATAGCAATAAGACTTGAGGCCTATTCCCTTATATCAGGCTCCAAAACACTTACTTCTTCCCAAGAGACTAAAGGTTGTGACCATGAATTTACACGAGGGTACTAATTGTACCTTTGGTGCCAAGTCTCCATATGCAAACTCCTTTGCCACATATGACCAAAGTTTATGACCTCGGGGTTATTTTTACAAATTTTGAAAGGTATTTTTATCACATGCTAAATTTAATGCAAAAAACTTGATGTCACCACGTGTTTCTTTGGATCCTCAAAATTTACCCTTTTCATAAATCGACCTTGTCGTTAAGATCCGAGCAACTATCAACGTGAAACAGATCTACATTGTTGATTCTCACGCTTAATCACGATATGATCCTTGAGACTTCTTCTATATCTTGCTTACAATCTAATGGTTGTGACGTAATCAAGTGTTGAACGTATACTTAAGGTTACACCAAGATCTACATTAAGATATGACAACTCTCATTTTCATTGACCCACGATCCAACAGTCATCAACATTCCTAACACGAAACAATATGGATCGTTGATCTAATTGTGATCAATAATCTAGATTATTTATCCTTTAACACTACATGGAGAACCTTAATCAAACAGTCCCTATGAATCAATCCAATGATCCGATGATCATTTTTCCACTTCATCTTTGCACTGCATATTTACTTTGGTCTGTAAATGACTCTAGATTTTTAATCTCAGGTGATGGTCAATGATTAATGATTATATATTATCCTCTGTTAGATGAGGGTTTATCTTCTACAACCTGCAATTACTCTCCAGGGTTTTTGACCTCCAACAATACATTAGGAAGGAATCCCTCACTGTTTGGGATTAATTGAACCACTATGGAATTGACCACTCCAATGATCAATAATCGACATTGATCCTCCTATATAAAACACTTGTCTTGATTCTATAACCTTCATATACTCAACATTGTAGGGATTTGAAACACACAATAACGAACAAAGGGTTCTAACATGTAATTCCACACCCTCAATACAACATACAAATATTTGTAACAATCACAAAGCAATCATCAGAGGGTTTCCACAGCCAATCATACTCGAAACAGAGTATTTTATTCCTTTCTTTATTAATCAAAATACGCATTAATTTTCATAGGTTTACATGAGGCAACTATATGCCCTCTTGGCCTTCTAGCCGTTCTTGTTTTTTCACTCTCAAAACTCTCCTTTGGCTTGATTCCTCATTCGATTTACCACCTTCCTCTTGGCCTAATTTACTCTCTAATGTCCAACCTCTATGTCCCTTATGATTACAATTTGTACACAAGGATTATGAAACTAATTCCGTTTAAGATCCAAAATCCACTCACTCAACCCCTATCTCTAGGATCTATAGATCCATAAAATCCTCATGAGATATGTTCTATGTTCGACAACACAGGTATTCCAATAGAGGATGAACACCTTCAGTAACCACTCACATAACCAGATCAAATATAAACACACTGATGTTTTCACGTGGTAAAACCCCTATGGGGAAACATCCACGGTCCCAACCAACGTGACCACTTGGAGCAGTTTATTAATGCAAAGAAAAAAATTACAGAGAGATTTTACAAGAGAGTTTCTCACAATCGATCATTCGGAAAATGACCCTCCATGCTCTTTAAATAGAGATCATGGACCAATCGGGTGTTAAGCCATGGATCAATGCCTGCTAAGATCGAGGAGAGTATGAACCCTCAGATCACTCTATGTCAAGAACATATCGTGACCGTCGGATTTCCTAACTACAAATGCATACTAATTCATACTAAAGAAACACACTTTTACCTATCGACACATTAGACCAAGTATATCTTAACTAACTCCTAAGTGTCTAAATATCCTAACATCCCCCCTTAAGAACGACTTGGGATAGGATTGAAGGATTTACAATAGTGACACAATAGGAGAAGGAAGGAGGCATTAGAGCCTATCCCCCCTTAATGACAACTTCCTGAAATCCTAACATAGATCGAAGTTTGGAGAAATTTGCTTCTGTAAGAGACTTTGTGAAAATGTTTACAACTTGATCTTCTGTAGGGAAAAAGAGCACTTCAATAACTTGATCATGAATGAGTTTTCTGATGAAGTGCATGTGTAGCTCGATGTGCTTGTTGCGCTGATGTTGAATTGGGTCTTTGGCGAGCTTGATGGCACTTTGATTGTCGCACCAAAGGCTGGTCGGATGCTATTGCTCGAATCCAAACTCTGAAAGGATCTGTTGAAGCCACAAGGCTTCCTGACTTGCATTTACCATTGATCGGTACTCTGCTTCTGCTGAAGAAAGTGAAATAGCCTGTTGTTTCTTACAGGCCCAAGTGACAGGTCCTGAACCAAGGATGAAAACATAACCTGCAGTAGACTTCCGATAATCAGGGTTGCTGACCCAATCTGAATCAATGAAACCAACCAATAAAGGAGTCCCCCTTGAACTGTAATGTATCCTGAACTGAACTGTACCACAGACATAGTGAAGTATCCTTTTAGCCACTTTCCAATGGCTTTCATGGGGTGTTTGCATATACCAGGCAACAAGACCAACAACAAAGGAAAGATCAGTATGGGTATGAGTCAAGTATAAGAAGCTACCAACTAACTGACGGTATAGGGTGGCATCAACTTCAAGAGAAGTATAGGTGGCAGTAAGCTTGACTCCAGACTTGAAGGGAGAAGGGGTTCGTTTACAATCATCCATGTGAAAGCGACGAAGAAGGTCACAAGCATACTTAGACTGGGAAAGAAAAATTCCTTCATTGGTTTGCAAAACTTGGAGGCCAAGGAAATAGTGCAAAAAGCCTAAGCCGGTCATTTCAAATTTCTTCTTACGGCTGGTTTTCACATGGTTTAAAATTTTTGGGTCACTACCAGTAAGGATAAGGTCATCAACATAAAGGAAAAGTATTATGAGATGGATTCCTACTTTCTTGGTATAGACATTAGGATCAGAATGACATCTAGAGAATCCAGTGGCAATAAGAAAGTTGTCCATTTTGGCATACCAAGCTCGGGGAGCTTGCTTGAGACCATAAAGAGATTTCTTGAGGAAAAAAACAAGGCTAGAGTCATTCTGGACATATCCAGGAGGTTTTTCCATGTAGATTTCTTCTTTCAAATCGCCATGCAAGAAGGCAGATTTAACATCCAACTAATGGACCTCCCATTTATGTGAGGCGGCAAGGGAAAAAACAAGGTGGATGGAATTCATTTTGGCTATAGGGGCAAAGGTTTCATTATAGTCAATTCCTTCAACCTGGGAAAATCCTTTGGCAACTAACTGAGCCTTGTGTCTTTCAACACTTCCATTTGATGCATACTTAGTTATGTAGACCCATTTACATCTGACAAGTTTTCTTCCTTTTGGAAGAGGTACAAGATCCCAAGTATTGTTTGTCATTAAAGAATGATACTCTTCATTCATTGTTGTATCCCAATCTAGATGACCTGAAGCTTCTACAAATGTCTCTATATCGTGAGTCTCTGAAACTTGAGCCAGAAGAGAAGAGGCTCATTGGAACTGTGAACATGTTCGACGTTGATCTGAAGGATCACCGACAAGATCACCAACTTCTTCTCATGTTGAATGAACCCATCTAGGAAGCGGTGGAACTGGTGCTTGTTCAGGTTCAAAGGAATCATCTGGAGGAATGTCAGCAGGCGGAGGTGGATTATCATCTGAAGAAGAAACCAGAATAGGAACAGAAGAAGTCACAAACATCGAAGATGGCTCACAGGCCAAAGAAGGCACAACTGTTGAATTAGGGTCGCAGGCCAAGAGATTTTCATCAAATTTAACATCTCTTCTAAGAATAATTTTATCACAATGTGGTTGAAGAATTCTATAACCTTTGACATCTTCAGAATAACCAACAAATATACACTTCTCACTTTTAGGCCGCAATGCTTTCCTTTTCTCATTAGGAATGTGAGCCCATGTTATACTGCAAAATACACAGAAGTGACTTACATCTGGTTTAATTTTAGTCCAAGCTTCTTCCGATGTTATATTTTTAATATCCTTTGTGGGAGTGCGATTGACTATGTAATTTTCACAGTTGATCGCTTCCACCCAATACTTTAGACTTAATCCCTTAGATTGGATCATACAATTTTCCATTTATTTTAATGTGTGGTTCTTTCGTTCAACAACACCATTTTGTTGTGGTGTATATGGAACAATCTGTTGCATTTGGATGCCCTGTGTAGTGCAGTAACTTGTAAAATTATTGTTCACATATTCGCCTCCATTATCTATTCTTAACTTTTGAATTTGATGTCTAGATTGCTTTTCTACAAGAGCCTTGTAGGCCAAAAACTTGTCAAAAACTTCACTCTTAAGTTTTAAGAAGTAAACCCAAGTACGTATGGAAAAATCATCAATGAAAGTTAAGAAATACTTGCACCCAGAAAAGGAAGGAGAAGAAAGTGGACCACACAAATCACTGTGAACAAGCTGTAAAGGGCCCGAGGCGTGCCAAGAGGCACGTTTGTCAAAATTGTCTCGACGATGTTTGTCGAGAACACAAACGGCACAAACACCATCTTTGCATGAGACAAGAGGAAGACCAGTCACCATCTATTGATTACATAGTTGTTGCAATGAGCGATAGTTTAGATGACCTAACCACTCATGCCAAAGTTTGCTCAAGTCATCGCTATGAGAAACAAAAACTGATGAAAAAGATAATGACCCAAAGTTGTCAAACTTGTACAATGTGGTAATATCATCAGCAATTCCAGTTGCAAGTACATGCTTAGGATCTTTTAGATCCTTGATTACAACTTGGTGAGGTGAAAACTCGACGGTTTTACCTTCACCTAAATGAGTGATTTGATATACTGATAGAAGGTTACAAGAAAGACTTGGAACACATAATACATCATTGAAATGACCATTATCTACTTGAACTGTTCCAGATCTTACAACACTAAGAGATCTATCATCGCCAACAAATATTTTCTTAGTGTTACATTCATTTAGAGCAAAAAATATGGATTTATCCTTAGCCATATGATAAGATGCTCCTAAATCAATAAGCCACTCATCAGAAGAAGAAGTAGTAGTAGAATTTGAATTGAAGGAGAAACTAGAAGCATAAAGTGCATGTTCGTGAGAAGAATAAGTAGAATCAATACTGATGTTGTGCTTCTTCATCGTTGCTTCTAAAGTTGCCATCTTCTTGAAACATTTGGATTCATCATGACCATCTTTATCACAAAAGTTGCAATGTCTGTTAGTATTATTACTTTTATATTTTGCTCCTTTGTCACTAGTGGGAGATGAAGTTGTCTGAGCAGGTTTGGGACCCTTATGTTTTTTGTTGTTGTAGTGAGAATATTGCTTCTTGGGATACTTGGGTTTATCTTTCTGTTGGGAAATTAAGGCTTTGTTGGAGGGACTTGTAGTGTTGATCACTCCAAATTGTACATGCTAATCTTCCTCTCTAATCAAAGAAGCACAAAAGGACTCAAGAGTGGGTTTTTCATAAGCTTCTTCTTCTAGAGCCTCTCTCATGGCATAAAAGGTAGATACAAACACAAAATATGCACTACCTAGCTTAGAAAGAATAAGATAGATGCAACGCTCTTCCTCCATCTTTATCTTGCATTCTTCACATAAAATTATGAGTGTTTTAAACCTAGATAGATAGTCTCCAAGGCAAGAAAAATCATTTGGACTCAAGGTTAGTATTTGATTGTCTAACTGTTGTGCTCGAATAATATTGAGTTTACCAAACATAGATTTAATCGTGTTCCAAGCTTCTTTGGGGTCATTAATATCTTGAAGGTGGTACCTTAAATCAAGAGAGATAGAAATTCTGATTAGTCCACATGCTTTGTCATTCCTACTATCCCATTTGGCTTTCTTATCAGCATCAGTGAGTGATTTTTCCTTTCCCAAGGCAATCTGGTACAAGCCTTTACTTCTTAATAAATCTTCCATATGAGATTTCCATTGGAAGTAGTTGTTTTTGGTAAGAAAGACAGTACTTGTAGAATCCATATTAAATATGAAGATAATGTGGATTTAAAAACTGAAACTGATGATCTGGATGGAAAGATCTCGAAAATTTATGCGGTTTTAAAAAAAACGACATTGAAAACGGACTTCCAATGTTAGAGTTATGCCCTTTTTTAAAAAGGCACAATCGGTAACCAAATGACCACGTGATTGTGTAAGTTTCTTTATGAAGTGACTCACTTTTATAAAGAGAAGTGGGGATAAATTTTACAATGAAGTTACTTTATAACAAAAAAGAGGCATGCAAAATAAATAACTCTAAAATAGAATATTAAAGCTACTTATAGTGATTCACTTTTATACTTGAAGTGAAATATACTTTACAATTTTAGCATGAACTTTTTCAAAAAGGTTACAAAAGAGAGACTTGAACTTAAGACCTCTTACTTAATAAGGCAACTTTTAACCAAATGATCTAGCAAAACATATTGTAATGTTTAGAAGGAGGATTGGGGTTGTTTTTGTTGTTGTTGAAGATGGCCTTGGAGCGCGTGCTAAAAAAAAACTCTTTTCACACAAGAAAGAAATTCCACTTCTCGATGACAACAAGGGTTAGATCTCAGTTAGCTTACCCGAAAGATGCACCTTTTCCTATCTGTTTCTGATTTGTCGAGATCGCACAGGGCACGGGGAAAAGAGCATACGTAGATCTAAAAGAGTAGCAACCCGGAAATAAATAAAACAAAACTGAAATAAAACCAAAATACTACTCTGCAAAAATTTTAAAAAATGCGCATTCAAGCTTTATACCTCCGGATCTGACTGTAATGGTTGTATCTTGGGAAAACATAAACCTTTTCGAGTGGAACGAAAAGTGTTCATGAATGAAATGAGCACTCCGGACTCAATGGAACAGACCTCTCAACCCAGAAATGTACAGAAATGGCATAAAATGGAGATGAGGCAACTAGGCTTCATGATCTCGATCTACAACAGGAGTGGGTCTTCAAATAGGCTCCGATACCATGTTCGACAACACAGGTATTCCAACAAAGGATTAACACCTTTAGTAACCACTCACATAACCAGATCAAATATCAACACACAAATGTTTTCACGTGGTAAAACCCCTACGAGGAAACATCCACGACCCCAGTCAACGCGACCACTTGGAGCAGTTTATTGCAAAGAAAAAGATTACAGAGAGATTTTACAAGAGAGTTTCTCACAATCGATCATTCGGCAAATGACCCTCCATGCTCTTTAAATAGAGATCATGGATCAATCAGGTGTTAAGCCACGGATCAATGCCCATTAAGATCGAGGAGAGTATGAACCGTCGGATCACTCTATGTCGGGAACATATCGCGACTATCGGATTTCCTAACTACAATGCATACTAATGCATACTAAAGAAACACACTAAGAAACACACTTTTACCTAACGACACATTAGACCAAGTAGATCTTAACTAACTCCTAAGTGTCTAAATATCCTAACATTCTCTCCCTAAGATATCTCTATGTTCTCACACTCTCAATAACATCTCAAACAAGTATATTTAATTACATATTTTCCCATCTCAACTCTATCCTATGACCTCTTATAGAGAAAATATAAGAAATTTACAGTAATTTCATTAAGGAAAAGACTTCTTTAGAAAAAATGAAGAACCTCCCTAGGTCTCTTCAAAATGATGATTTTATGGAGGTAGGATGCTCTTGCATCAAGGATTCCATTAAGAACAACCATTACATGCAATGAGGCCAATTTTGGGACCTCTCCTTCCAAACCTTCACTCTCTCCCTATTTCCTTTTTATAAGGTTTCTTTTTAACGAAGTTGATTTTGATTAGGTTTGAATCCATCAATTACATGTATATCAAGTTCCATTTTACCAAAAAATATGAATATATGACTTATACATTTGAACTTATACTATAATCCCCCTCTAATAGTTGGATCACTCTGTTCTCTTTAAATAGAGATCATGGACCAATCAGGTTTTAAATCATGGATCAATGTAGCCGTTAAGATTGATGAGAACATGAGCCATCAAATCACTCTATATTGGGAACATATTGTGACCATCGGATTACCTAACTACAAATGAATACTAATTCATACTAAAGAAACACACTAAGAAACACACTTTTACCTAACTATGCATTAGACCAAGTTGATATTAACTAACTACTAAGTGTCTAAATATCCTAACATCCCCCCTTAAGAAAAACTTGGGATAGGATCGAAGGATTTACAAAGGTGACACAATAGGAGAAGGAAGGAGGAATTAAATCCTATCCCCTCTTAATGACAACTTCATGAACTCCTAACATAGATCAAAGTTTGGAAAACTTCACTTCTATATGAGACTTTGTGAAAATTTATGCAACTTGATCTTCTGTAGGGAAAAAGAGCACTTCAATAACTCAATCATGAATGATATTTTTGATGAAGTGCATGTGTATCTCGATGTGTTTGTTGTGTTGATGTTGAACTGGACCTTTGGCGAGATTGTTGGAACTCTTATTGTCACACCAGAGGGTGGTCAGATGTTGCTACTAGAATCCAAACATTGAAAGGATCTGTCAAAGACACAAGGCTTCCTGAATTGCATTAACCACTCCTCGATACGCTACTTCTGATGAAGAAAGAGAAATAACTTGTTGTTTCTTATAGGCCCAAGTGATAGGGCCTAAACCAAGGCTGAAAACATAACCTGCAGTAGACTTTCAATCATCAGGGTCGTCAACCCAATCTAAATCAGTGAAACCAACCAACAAAGGAGTCCCTTCGGAACTGTAATGTATCCCAAATTGAATTGTACCTCAGACATACCGAAGTATCATTTTAGTTGATTTCCAATGGCTTTCATGGGGTGTTTGTGTATACCTGGAAACAAGACCAACAAAAAGGAAATACCGGGATGGCTATGAGTAAAACATAAGAGGCTACCAACTAACCAATGGTACAAAGTGGCATCAACTTCGGGAGAAGTACAAGTGGAAATAAGTTTGACTTCATACTGGAAGGGAGAAGACGATGGTTTAGAATCTTCCATGTGAAAGTGGTGAAGAATGTCACAAGTATAATTAGATTGAGAAAGAAAAATTCCTTCCTTGGTTTGCAAAACTTGGAGGCCAAGGAAATAGTGCAAATATCCTAACTCAGTCATTTCAAATTTATTCTTAAGGATGGTTTTCACATGGTTTAAAACTTTAGTGTCACTACCAGTGAGGATAAGGTCATCAATATAAAGAACAAGTATTATGATATGGCTTCCTACTTTCTTGGTATATACATTAGGGTCAAAATGACATCTAGAAAAGTGGATATCAAGAATAAATTTGTTCATTTTGGCATACCAAGCTCGAGGAGCTTGCTTAAGATCATAAAGATATTTTTGAAGGCGACAAAGAAGACTTGATTTATTCTAGACATAGTGAAGAGGTTGTCCATGTACATTTATTCTTTCAAATCCCCATGCAAGAAGGTGGATTTGACATCTATATGATGGACTTCCCATTTATGTGAGGCAACAAGGGATAGAACAAGGTGGATGGAATTCATTTTTCTACGGGGGAAAAGGTTTCATTATAGTCAATGCCTTCAACTTGAGAGAACACTTTAGTAACTAACCAGGCCTTATGTCTTTCAACACTTCCATCTGATGCATAACTAGTTTTGTACACCCATTTACATCTAACAAGCTTTTTCCTTTTGGAAGAGGTACAATATCCCAAGTATCATTCACCATTAAAGAGTGATACTCTTCAATAATTGTTGTGTCTCAATCTGGATGACCTAAAGCTTTTGCAAATGTTTCTACATCACGAGTCTCTGAAACTTGAGCCAAAAGAGAAGAGGCTTTCTAGAACTATGAACAAGTCTAACATTGATATGAAGGATCACCGGCAAGATCACCAGTTTCTTTTTGAGTTGAACGAACCCATCTAGGAAGTTGTGGTGCTAGTTCTGGTTCATGTTCGATGGAATCATTTGGAGGAAGATATATAGGTGGAAGTGGATTTTCATCCTTGTTGTCATCATCTGAAGAAGAAGAAACTAGAATAGGAACAGAAGATGGCACAAACACCGAAGATGGCTTGCAGACCAAAGAAGGCACAAACGTCAAACTAGGCTCGCAAGCCAAGAGATTTTTATCAAATTTAACATCTCTTCAAATAATAATTTCATTAGAATGAGGTTGAAGAAGTTTGTAACCTTTGGCATCTTCAGAATATCCAACAAAAATACACTTCTCACTTTTAGGTTGTAAAGTTTTCCTTTTCTCATCAGGAATGTGAGCCCATGCTACACTACCAAATACACAGTAGTGGCTTACATACAAATTAATTTTATCCCATGCTTCTTTCAGTGTTATATTTTTTAGATCCTTTTTGGGAGTGTGATTTACTATTAAAATTTTCACAGTTAATGGCTTCCACCCAATAATCGAGACTTAATCCCTTAGATTGGATCATACAATTAACCATTTCTTTTAATGTGTAATTCTTTCTCTCAGCAACATCATTTTTTTGCGGTGTATATGGAACAATTTGTTGCATTTGTATGCCATGTGTACTGCAGTAACTTGTAAAATTATTTTTCACGTATTCGCCTCTTGTATTTGTTCTTAACCTTTGAAGTTAATGTCCAAATCATTTTTCTACAATGGCCTTGTATGAAAACAACTAGTCAACCACTTTGCTCTTAAGTTTTAAGAAGTAAACCCAAGTGCGTCTAGAGAAGTCATCGATGAAAGTTAAGAAATACTTTCAACTAGAAAAATAAGGAGATGAAAGTGAACCACACAAGTCACTATGAACAAGATGCAAAGGGGCCAAGGCATGTCAAGAGGCATGTTTGTCAAAATTGTCCCAATGATGTTTGTCGAGGACACAACTAGCACAAACACCATCTCTGCAAGAAATGAGAGGAAGTTCAATCACCATATTTTGATTACATAGTTTCTGCAATGAGCGATAGTTTAGATGACCAAACCGCTCATGACAAAGTTTGTTCAAGTCATCTCTATGAGAAACAAAACTTGATGGAAAATTTAATGACCCAAATTTGTCAAATTTGTACAACCTTGTAATGTCATCAGCAATTTCAGTTGGAAGAACATGCTTAGGATCTTTTAGATCCTTGATTACAATTTGGTGAGGTGAAAACTCTACATTTTACCTTCACCTGAATGAGTGATTTGATAGACTGATAAAAGGTTGTAGGAAAGACTTGGAACACATAATACATCATTTAAATGACCATTATCTACTTGAACTATTCCAAACCCTACAACAGTAAGATATATATCATCACCAATAAATATTTTCTTGGTGTTACATTCATTTAGAGAAGAAAATATGGCTTTATCCTTAGCCATATGATAAAATGGCTCCAAAATAAAAAATCCACTCATTAGAATAAGTAGAAGTTGCATTGAAGTAGAAACTATAATAATAAAGTGCATGTCCATGAGAAGAAGAGTTAGACGAAGAAGAATCAATATTGATGTTGTGCTTATTCATTGTTGCTTATAAAACTTCCATCTTCTTAAAACATTTGGACTCCACGTGACCATATTTCCCACAAAATTTACAATGTCTATCAGTCTTCTTACTTTTATATTTTACTCGTTTGTCGCCATTAGGAGCAAAACCTGGCTAAGAGGGTTTTGGTCCTTTGATTTTCTTGTTGTTGTGGAGAGCATGTTGCTTCGTGGGATTCTTTGACTTATATTTCTATTAAGCCACTAAGTCTTTGTTAGAGGTACCTGCAATGTTGATCACCCCAAGTTGCAAAATTTTATCTTGCTCCCTAATCAAAGCATCACAAAAAGACTCAAGAGGGGAATTTTGGTAAAAGCTCACTAAAGCTTCTCTAGTGACATAAAAGGTAGATACAAACATAAAATATGCACTACTAAGATTAGAAAGAATAATATAGATGCATCAGTCTTCCTTCATATCTATTTTGTAGTCTATACATAAAAATCTAAGTGTTTTGAACCTAGATAAATAATCTTCAATGCAAGGAAAATCATTGGGACTTCAATTCATTAAATGATTTTCTATCTAGTGGGATTGAGTAATATTGTATTTACCAAACACAACTTCAAGCTTTTCCCAAAATTTATCTAGGCCATCAATTCCTTGAAGTTGAAACCTTGAATCAAGAGAGATGGACATTTCAATTAGTTTGCATGCTTCATCACTCTTCTCAACCCATTTGAATTTATTTTCATCATCAGTGGGTTCTTGTTCTTTTCCCAAGGTAATCCAGTACAATTTGTTACTTCTTAATACATCCTCCGTATGGGATTTCCATGAGACATAGTTTGTATTGGTAATAAAAATATCATTGGGAGAAGCCATATTAAATATAGAGAGAATATGGATTTAAAGGTTGAAACTGATGGTCTGGATGGAAATTTCCTGAAAAAATAGGTTGTTTAAAAAAAACAACACTAAAAATAGACTTTGGATGTGCAATGTATTCTCTTTTGACAAAAGGCATAAACGGTAACCGAAGAGCCACGTGGCAAGTAGAATTTGGTCCACTTGGTGATGTCCCTCCTAATTGTGCCTATAAGCTCACTTTTAAATAAGTTACTTATGAAGTGACCCACTTTTATAGAATAAGTGAGAATCACTTTTACAATGAAGTTATTTTGTAAATGAAAGTTACATGCAAAAAATAACTTAAAATAAAATGTTAAATTTATTTAATAGTGATTCATTTTTATAACTAAGTGAAATGCATTTTACAATGAATACGTGAACTTTTTCAAAAAAAGTAACAAAAAAAGACTCAAACTCAAGACCTTTTACTAGGTAAAATAACTTTCAACCAAGTGAACTAATGCAAAACACACTATAGTCTTAAGAAGGAGGATTTTGGTTGTTGTTGTTGTTGTTATGGAAGACGGACTTGGAGTGTGTGCTCAATAAAAACTGGTTTTTGTGCATTCACACATAAAAAAAAAGGGTTTGCTTCTCGACAACAACAAGGGTTAGATCTTGGTTAGCTTACCCAAAAAATGCAAATTTTCTCTCTGTTTTTTATTTTACCAAGATCGCAAAGAGTGCACGACAAAGGGCATATGAAAATAGAAAAGCATTCTCTATTTCTAATTTTCTGAGATCACATAGAGCACGAGAAAAAGAGAATACCCAAATTAAAAAGAGTAGCAACCCGGAAACAAAAAACAGAAAATCAAAATAAAACATAAATAGTATCTCTGTAGAAATTTTAAAGGGTGTCTTCAAGCTTTATACCTACGGATCTGATTGAAATGGTCGTATCTTGGGAAAAGATAAACCTTTTCGAGTGAAATTAAAAGTGTTTCTAGCTAAAAGAATCACTTTGGATGTAATGGAATAGTACTCTTCACCCAGAAATGACAAAAACCATAGATGTGGCAACATGACTTCAATATCTTGATCTAAAATGGAAGTAGGTCTTCAAATGCGCTCTAATACCATGTTCAACAACACATGTATTCCAATAGAGGACGAAGACCTTTAGTAACCACTCGCACAACTAAATAAAATATCAACACACTGATTGTTTTACGTGGTAAAACCCCTATGGGGAAACATCTATGACCCTAGCCAACGTGGCCACTTGGAGCAATTTATTAATGCAAAAACATATTACAAAGAGATTTGCAAGAGTTTCGCAAAATCGATCATTAGCAAATGATCCTCCATTCTCTTTGTTGTCCCTTAACCAAGTTTTGAGGAACACTTGGTCATATTTGACCATTTTTGGACTTCGACAACCTGTCAAAGATGGAGCGCCAGGCGAAGAAAAGATCACAGGATCTTGATCCACTTTTGGGCCCCTTTTTAGGGTTTTGGGTTAATGTAATGGGGAACAGATGTCATCCCGTGGGTGTACCCACGTTTAGGCCCACTTTTGTAATGTATAAATAGAAGGATAGGAAATTTAAGGAGTAGATGTGATTTATTAGTGCAATTGGTAGTGCATATATGTGATGTTGAATAAGTGCTCTGTGCGAACTGTGTAAGGCTCGCAAGGCTAAGTGCAAGTTACTGTGAGGTTTCTATAGAAAGCTAAGTGATGTAACTCAAGGAAGAAGGATCTAGCGAGCTGCACAAATCCTTTGTCCTATGCCAAGAAGGGTTTTGGAGGCTTTGTGCTTGTAACAGCTTGAAGATGATAATAAAGAAGAAGATCTTGTGCACGTAGCCCCAAGGTGGGGGTGAACCACGTAAATATGTGTCTTATTCTATGTGCTTTGATTCAATTTGTTTGTCTTTGCTTATGCTATGTGCTTTGATATATCCACTTATGCTCTGTGCTTCTTAGATATATATGATTGTTAGATCTGATGTGTATGAGGATGCCTAGTGTTGATCTACTGGATCTTATCTAGGTTACTATGGTTAAGTGCTGAAATACTATAGATCTAAGTGAACAACGCGATGCTCTGTGTCGTCTGCGAAGTATAATAAGGGTTGAATATTGATGAATGATCGATGTTAAGCGTTATGTAAATGATACAATCACAGATTTGTGTCCCAACTAAGGTTACAGACACCCGAGTCTTGCAACCACCCTTGCCTCTACCTCGAGTGAGACTTCATCTGCTTCGTAGGTGTTTCCGAAAGGGCCACTAGTTAGGGATTTTTTGGTGCGCTCTTGAGCATTGAACCCTGGGTTTTCCCCTGTGCCAACAAATGGTTCCATAGCCGGGACTTGAAAGTGTGATTGCTGGGAACTGAGGAAGAAGAAACTTTGTGCAAAAGAAAGCTCTGTGCATAGATCTATTGCCCTAGTGCGCAGCTTTTTACTCGACCTGTGAAGCTTTGTGCCAGGAATAAGGTCAAATCTGAAGAAAGGAAGATCGGATTTGAAGAAAAGAAGAAAGATATGAACGCTCTGTGCTCTAAGAAAAGTAAAAGTGGAAATTTCTGAAAGAAAGAGGTCAGATCTGCAGAAAAGAGGTAATATCTATAAGCTTTGTGCTCTAATAAAGGTAAGAATAGTTAAAAGTTCTTAGATCTAGAAGCTTTGTGCCCTGTCGAAGTAAGATAAGTGAAATTTTTTGTTTCTAGAGCATGGATCTAGGTATGTTTGATAGATTTTGTCCTAGCTTAAAAACAAGGGCATTAATAGACGAAATAAAAATTGATATGAATAGATTTGATAAATATGGTATGCCTATGCATAGAAAGAATGTTTGGACTAACTAATGGATGCAGGATCCTAGAAAGAATTTTTTGCAGGCTAGCTACCATGATCCTGGTGCGCAGTACAGAAGAGGTTGGGGGACATTTAGACGAAAGAGAGGGTTAACCCTCTGTTGTTGCAGAAAACCAAGCCATATAGCTAAGGAATGCCCTGGTAGAAGACCTAGTTGTCTTTGTTGCAAAGCTATGGACCATGAGGTATTGGATTTCCCTAGAATGATCGCTAATCTTGAAAGGATAAATCTGAATCAAGAAGACCATAAGGCAGATCCAGAAAAGGCATAAACCCAACAAGAATCAGAGAAAGTATTAATACGGATGAAAGACACCCTGAAGGAACATAAAGATGTCTAATTATGAGAGATCTTCAAAGAAAAGGAGCAAGTTGAAGCAAGAATATGGGACTTCGACATTGACTGTATTCTTGATGAAGAAACACAAGCGAACATTATGCCAGAAATAACTTGGGAAGCTATAGGGAAGCTTGCCATGATTCTTTCATTGGGAGGAATAGGACTATTCAAAGGAAAATTGATGATGTTATGTGGAAAACTCGCTCAAATACCTATGACAGAAAATGGAACTTCGACATAAGAAGATTTTGAGATTATCAAATTCATTGAATAAAGTGCCTCGTTTACTATGCTACTCGAAAAACCTTGGATTGAAAGAGATCAAGCAAGAAAGAAGGAAGAAGAAGAGGTTTTAGAATAGCAGAGACAAGATTTAAAATATTTCATGACCATAAGGATCGCGCAGTTGAGAGAAGAACATGAGAACAAGTCAAAGCTAATCAACACTAGAAACCCAGATGTCAAAGATGCCAAAGTGTTAGGGGATTCACAGAATATTGGAGCATCCATATCAGATATCGACGAAGTAGAACCTCTGAGTCTTGGGAGAGGACCTCAGCAGCATGAAGTGACTATGTCCAAGGAAAATAAGAATCAAAATGGGAAGAGATTCACCGAAACGAAGCTCACTGTAAAGAAGGCTAGAAAGCTAAGTAAGAAGAAGGCTAAGATTGAAAAATTACAGAAGATCCCAGAGGGTACCTCGTAGAAAGTCACTTTGCAGAATTGGAGCTTCGTCGGGATATCAGAACAACGACATATGCCACTTTGCCAAGGCGAAGTAATATAGTCATTGGAAGCCAATATAATCGTTTGACTTCCACTTCGAACAGGTCAGAAATCATTTATGGCTCACCACTAGACCGTTATACCAGGCCATAATGGATAGAACATAAGTTAATGTAGCCTCATACCCATTGCAAGCAGACCGTTGCTAAGTTTCCCTTCTTAGTCCATCACGCCACGCACCAGGAATACTTTTTTCTGAGTGATAATTTGAGTCCAAATCCTAAGATTACTTCACCCTATGATCATTTCCTTGTTCTCATACCATTCACTGTAGTCTCTGAACTCATTTCACACCCGAGCTAGTTGACCCGAGCTTGTATGTCGGACGATCTCAACGCTGCTGAGAAAGTAGTTGAAAAAGTTTTGATTGACTTAATGACTGAGAGAGTCATGTTAGAGAAAGGATTATCTACATGAGTCCAAGCATCGTCAACGAGAGGAGTCCAGGCCTCCCCTTCCACTGCTCGCACCAGTCCATCCTGGTTGACCGATGAGAAACAAACCAAGCACAGAGATGACATCGCAAATTCCAAGCTTATCCCACACATTCTACCTACTTACTTACCACCTCTAAGCGGTGCCATCGACTGTGACAGTGTACCGTGAGACTTCGATTACACTTTGTTCACTGCATACCTTCTGAAAGGGGTGCGCGTAGTTCATGCTGACCAGGATAAGATTAGCACTGAAATTTAGTGATTTTAACCTTGGAGATCGTAAAGTTTACAGCATGTTAGCCCTGCATAAATACTTAACTAGGACCAAAGGAAAGAATTCTAAGATTTTCCCACAGTCATGGACCCAGAACCTCACGCAGTCCACACTACTTAATGTAATGAAGATCCTACACTTCGACAGACACAAGGAATTCAACGCATGCGTCAAGTTGTTGTTGTCCTGCTACCATGAAGGATACTTATGGTTGGACCACCGCATCATTGTGGATCCGACCTTGATCAATCAGATCACAGGACTTAGTATGCAAGGCTCTGACCCATAGGATTTTTACCTTAGAAAGACCTAAGAATGAGCACTAGCGCAGAGGATAAAAAAAACTTATGGCAATGTCGAGAAAGGAACGCGAGGCTACAAGGTAGCCTCTATCTAGAGTGGCGCAGTGTGCCTTGCCTAACAGTTGATCGCGGGCAAGCTAGTTCGAAAGAACAGACCAACACAAGTGACTGGATTCGTAGTTGACCTCGCAGGGAAGTGCACCGATAGACTACAGATGAACTGGGTGCAGTACCTTTTAAACTAGCTAGAGATTGATTGCAGAGAAGCACAAGACCAAGGGTATGAGTTCCACTTTAGTTGGTTGCTCATACTAATTTCTTTCATCGCTTGGGAGCTACCAAAAGGTGCCACTTTTGCGGAGATCGAACCCTTCGAACCACTGGTCGCAAAGTTTTGTACGTTGTGGTACTCCAGCGACTTGAACAAGCAGTGGCAGTCCAATGCCGTCTTCCATGCCTATTACAACCAATTGAAGAATGCAATCTAGTCTACACCGCGCCTCACCCCAAACACACTTCACAGGTTTAGACCTTTGATAAAATTCAGTGCAGACTGCCAATTCACCTATATCATAGTGTGTGTTGATGAGCACAAACAAAAGCTCCAATCATACTACAAGTTGACAGAAGAAGACTTGGAGCAGATTACCAAGGAATGGTCGATGGACCTCCTTGTTGCAGTGGACCCCGTAGAAATGTTCGATGTGGATAGCCCTGAAGCTATGCCAGATATACCTAGACCAAGAAAGACTAAGAAGGATGATGAAGCTCAATATGTCCATAGCACATCCATGAATACTACTTCGATCTCACCTATGCAGGGAGGTGATGATGAAGAACTAGGTGGCACAGAAGTTGAGCAAAACAAAGGCGAGGTTACTCCGCCTAGACAGGAGGAGGATCCCTCTAAGAAAAGGAATATTACCCCACCAAATCCCTCATCCCGAAAGAAAACTAAGGCCACCTGGACTATGTTTAAGACTACCCTCACATCGGATGACTTCGACTTCTTAATCATTGCGTTGAATGATGCTTCACTAGAGATCGCAGAAAAGAAAGACGCGAAGCGGGAGGAGGTATTCTGCAAATCAAGGGTAAACTTCAAGAAGTGCAATAGGAACTCCAATCCAACCGAGAAGTTTCTACTACGCCCTTGACAATTGGAACAACAAGAACATGCAATGAGCCCACCCAATTACACCAGATCGTCGATAAATTCAGAGCTCGCCTTCGACGAGCTCAAGAAGACACAGTGCAAGCCACCCAAGCTTTGACAATGGTATAGAGCGCACTTTTAGAACAAAATAGTAAGGAAGAACGGGAAAATCTTTCTCTGCAAGCGAAGTGGGATGAGGAAAAAGAAGAGTTACAGCAAAGAAAGGACCAGTTGCTAGTAGAGAAACTTGAAGTACAGGAAAGGGTTCAAAAAGAACTTCGCTCTGTGACGGTCATAGAAGTGAAGATTGAATATGTTGGAAATGTTTAACAGGTAGCATATGCTTGTCATTGATGGCAAGTACAACAATGAAGATGGCATGAGTACAGGAAGAATGTAATAGGTGGGCACCAGAAGTATTTTGGGAAGATGCTGCAGAGAAACCTCGATAAGATCAGAAGAGATAGTGCAGAGGATGTTTGGTATGTTTTACAAGTACCATATGCTTGTCATTGATGGCAAGTACAACAGTGATGATGGCTTGAGTACAGCAACGATGATCAGCAGCGCAGTGATATTCAGGAAGATCGAATGATCAAAGGCAACACAACCAGGCAAACAGAAGATAAGTTTAGGTTGATCGAATGATCGAAGGCCCGTAAAGCTTGAGAAGCATTTCTGATCATTGGATCCATTCAAAATTCCCAAAAGAATGAGGGCCATCAGATCAGAATATAGACAAGAAGAGCACTGAACAGGAGGATAGATCTCAGACGTTAGATCCAAGTGCAGGACCCAACCATCGTTGGATCAAGGAGAACCTGTACACCTTTTAAAGTATAACAAGGAGAAGCAGGCGTAATCGTGATATGAAAAATCATGACTTAAATCTGAGCCGTCAAATCAAGGTTGAATCTGGACCGTGGATTCCAGTCCATGTCAGAGTTTCGAGGATCGCAAGTTGAACATGTCAAATATTATTAACATCAGGAATCCCGATATCGCGATATGCGAAATCGCGATGTAATCTAAGCTGTCAGATCAAGATTTGATCTAGACCATTGATTCCAGTCCGTGGTGAAGTTTTGGGGAACACAACATGGAGAGGCAAGTAAACAATGCAACAAGAATGTCGATTTCGCGATATGTGAAATTGCGATTCAATCGCAGCCGTTGAATCAAGCTCTGATCAAGACCATTGATCCCACGCCATTTCGGGGTATCAGGGATCACAACTTGGAGAGTCAAGATGTCTCATCTCTAGACTCACGAAATGCGAAATCGCGAAAGTGACTTATGCATAAGGTTGTGGTCACAGCCCATGGTCACGAGAAGGGAAGGAGTCAGTCCAGATAAGCTCCTTTTCAAATTTTCGCCTATCGCTACTTGGAGTGACAAGAACCTCCATCTAAGGAACCGTGAGATGCAAATTCACGATGCGATATAGACCGTTAATACATCAAAATCCTAGACCATTGATCTGAGCTCCATCTCTGAGTCTCGCCTATCGCGGCTTGGAGTGACGAGAATCTCCATCTAAGGAACAGCGAGATGTGAATTCATGATGAGATCTGGACTGTTGATTCATCGAGATCGCAGACCGTCGATCAGGGTTGATGAAGATCAGAAGTTCGCAGCACCTTTTAGTGCAGCTTGTGGTCACCGTGTGTCGTCACGTGGAGGAAGGACTTAGTGTAGATAATCTTCGCCTCAGAATTTTGGGGATCGCGTATGGGAGTGTCGAGACACTGGATCATACAAATGCCGAAATACCGAAAAGGTGAATTGTCGGTGTAACCGGAGGTCACCGCCTGTGGTCATGTAGAGGAGGGAGCTAGAGCAGCCAAGCTCATTTTCGGAGCTCGTGACATGGAGACTCAAGATGTCTCATCGCAGAATCTCTGAATTGCGAAAGTGCGAAACGGGTAAATAATGCAAGAACCCATCAGAGTTAATCCAACGATGGAGGTGAAAATGAGCACAATCAGAGGGATAATGTTGATCCTCACAGTGTAACTGCTAGAAACCATTGATGGTTTCTACCAGAGGATGCGAAGAGACTTCTGTGTGATTTCCAGAGGAGCTGAAGAGTTACAAGGAATTTTTCAGTGGAATGAAGATGATTCATAGAGGAAATTGACAGCTGGATGAGGGTTGGAGCCTGTAACTGAAACAGAAAGGATAAGCTCGACTATGATAGAGAATATGAAGAGTATCAACTGCCAGAGAGGGTGAGGAATCTCAGCATAACACCCAGTGATGCCGAACGCGCGGTTGAACTGCCAGAGAAGTCGAAGAGTCGCGATGATGATCACGCAGAGCACTTGAGATGTGGAGGATATTGGCGTGGTATGAGCATGCATAGGAATGGAGAATATTGCATGCACAAGATGCACAGAAGCTATATATACATGGCACAGAGAAGAGAAGCGGTTGTTCTTGCTGTTGGAGTTTGCTGTGGTTTTTGTTGGTGAAGGTGATTCATGTGTGAAGAAGGAGGAGAGTGCAGCAGCTGAATTGAACAGAAGAGGATCTGTGCAGTGAATGGGTATGGCACACAGAGCATAAAAGGCAGAAGAATAGTGATGAGTCTGGTAAGCCATTGTTGAACATTACATCACTGTAATAAGTTTCAATAGCAAATATTTATATTTCAGGGTGCTTGGGTGGTGCAAGGGAGAACTATTGTTCTCTGTTATACAAGTTGGTTTCATGTATGATTGGAAGTTGGTGCTTCCATCCATTTGGTGCTGGAAACACTCAGGGAGTTGGTGCTTCCTTCTAGTTGGTGCTAGAGAAACCAGGGAGTTGGTGCTTCCTTCTAGTTGGTGCTGGAGAAACCAGGGAGTTGGTGCT
>ML789965.1:88586-105127 GCA_009831015.1 Picea engelmannii
TCCATTCTTTGCTTCAAAGTGTGAGGGTAGAGTAATATTATTTCCTTGAAAAAATAATTAAAAAGAAAAATAAAGAAGTATGTGAAAGAACCTATGCCAAATTAAATTTGGAAAAAGACCATGTGGTTTTTCTTCTTGTGTTAAAATAGTCAATGGATTTTGCAAGTTACTAACTTAAATTTACTTATCTCCACAACAAACTAGTAAGATAAATACCAATGTGGGTAAAGTGTTTTTGAAACAATAATTAGATGCATCTATCTTATGACTACTTGGAATAACTTCTACGACCATAAAATATTTTCTCCTATTATGTGCTATATCACATTCATTGTGAGGGTTGTTAGGATATTTAGACACTTAGGAGTTAGTTAAGATAAAATTGGTCTAATGTGTTGTTAGGTAAAAATGTGTTTCTTTAGTATGCATTTGTAGTTAGGTAATCCAATGGTCACAATATGTTCCCAACATAGAGTGATCTGATGACTCATATTCTCCTCAATCTTAACGACTATATTGATATGTGGCTTAGCACCTGTTTGTTCCATGATATCTATTTAAAGAGTGTTGGCACAGGGACAGACCTAGGGTTCAACGCTCAAGAGCGAACCAACAAATCCCTAACTACCGACCCTTTTGAAAACACCTACAAAGAGATGAAGTCTCACCCAAAGTAGAGGCAGGGGTGGTTGCAAGACTCAGGTGTCTGCAACCTTAGCTGGGACACAAATCTGTGATTATATCATTTATAGATCACTTAGCATCGACGTCACAGAGCATCGCGGTGTTCACTTAGATCTATGGTACTTCAACACTTAACCATAGTAACCCAGATCATATCCAGTAGATCAGAACTAAGCATTCTCATACACATCAGATCTAACAATCATATATATCTAAGAATCACAGAGCATAAGTGGATATATCAAAGCACATAGCATAAATGAAGACAAACACATTGAATCAAAGCATATAGCATAACACACAGATTTAGTGGTTCACCCCCACCCTGGGGCTACGTCCACTTGATCTTCTTCTTTATTATCATCTTCAAGTTGTTACAAGCACAAAGCCTCCAAAACCATTCTTCGCATAGGACAAAAGATCTGCGTAGCTCACTAGATCCTTCTTCCTTGCATTACAACACTTATCTTTCTATAGGAACCTCATAGTAACTTGCACTTAGCCTTGTGAGCCTTACACAGTTTGCACATAGCACTTATTCAACATCACATAGATGCACTGCCAATTGCACTAAGCAATCACATCTACTCCTTCTTACATTGCCTATCCTTCTATTTATACATTACAAAAGTGGGCCTAAACGTGGGTAAACCCACGGGCCGACATCCCTTTCCCATTACATTAACCCAAAACCCTAAAAAGGGGCCCAAAAGTGGACCGAGATCCCGTGATCTCTGCTTCGTCAGGTGCTCCATCTTTGACAGGCTGTCAAAGTCCCAAAACAGTCAAATATGACTAAGTGTTCCTCAAAACTTGGTCAAGGGCCAACAGGCCCCCAACACTCACCTGTGACTCGTCCCGAGTCACTTTGGTCTGATCAATTCCGCCTCGAATGCCTCAAGCTTGGATCGAGTTGCTTCGACCTGCTGCAGTGCAAAAACCTCTTGCTCAGTGAACTCCTGGATCACTGTGTCGTTTACTGACCCTTCCAGGCGTTGTTTCACGGTGATGAAAACCTGTTCAAGCTTGGCTCCCTAGATTTCAACTTTAGTGAACAGTTGGCATGCCTTTTCTTGGATTGGTTGAAGTCGTTGGGAGACTTCCATCACTTTACTCTGTAGCGTGTGTTCCTGTTGTTGGGTGATGCGTTTTTCTGGAAATCTCTTCATTCTTTCGAATGGGGTCAAGGCCTTCAGTTGTGCCTGTAGCGTATCTGTGTGTTTCTTTGCTTCCTGGAGCTATGCCTCCAATGGCTGCAACTCTGGATTCTCTGTGACATTCTCATAAGTCTAGTAACTTCTAGTGCTCAGTTGCTTGCATTCCAAGGCAAAGGTTTTTAATCGGCCAACTGCACTGAGGGTAGTTGCCTCCCATAGATCTCTTATTTCTTGAAGAGTGTCGGGCACGGTACGAAGTTCCATAATTGCGATGCACTGTTGAAGTTGTTGGATTACTTCTTCAAGTTGTGCCACCTACTGTGAGACACGTTCTTCAATCTTCACTTATATGACCGTCACAGAGAGAAGTGCTTTGTGAACCCTTTTATGTACTTCAAGTTTCTCTGCTAGCAACTGGTCCTTTCTCTACTGTAACTGTGCTTTTTCCTCATCCAACTTCGCTTGCAGGGTAAGATTTTCCCATGCTTCCTTACTATGTTGTTCTACAAGTGTGCTATGTACTTGTGTCAAAGCCTGGGTGGCTTGTGATATGTCTTCTTGAGCTCGTCGAAGGCAAGCTCCTACTTTATCAATGATATGGTGTAATTGGGTGGGCTCATTGCATGTTCCTGTTGTTTCGATTGTCAAGGGTGCAGTAGAAACTGCTCAGCTAGACTGGAGTTCCTGTTGCACTTCTTGAAGTTCACCCTTGATTTAGAAGTATACCTCCTCCTTCTTCACGTCTTTCTTTTTTGCGATCTCTAGTGAAGCATCATTCAACGCAGTGATTAAGAAGTCAAAGTCGTCCGATGTGAGGGTAGTCTTAAACGTAGTCTGGGTGGCCTTAGTTTTATTTCGGGATGAGGGATTTGGTGCGGTAATATTCCTTTTCTTAGAGGGATCCTCCTCCTCTCTAGGCAGAGTAACCTCTCTTTTGTTTTGCTCAACTTCTATGCCACCTAGCTCTTCACCATCACCTCCCTACGCAGGTGATATCAAAGTAGTATTTGTGGATGTGCTATGGACATCTTGAGCTTCATCATCCTTCTTATTATTTCTTGGTCCAGGTATATCTGGCATAGATTCAGGTCTATCCACATCGGACATTTTTGCGGGGTCCATTGCAACAAGGAGGTCCACCGACCATTCCTTGGTAATCTACTCCAAGTCTTCTTCTGTCAACTTGTAGTACGACTGGAGTTGTTGTTTGTGCTCATCAACGCGCACTGTGATATAGGTGAAGTGGCGGTCCGCGCTGAATTTTATCAAAGGTCTAAACCTGTGAAGTGTGTTTGGGGTGTGACAGTGTAGACTAGATTGCATTCTTCAATTGGTTGTAATAGGCATGGAATATGACATTGGACTGCCACTGCTTTTTCATGTCACGGGAGTACCACAACGTACAGAACTTCACAGCCAGTGGTTCGAAGGGTTTGATCTCCAGAAAAGTGGCACCTTATGGTAGCTACCAGGCAATGAAAGTGATTAGTATGAGAAACCAACTAAAGTGGAACTCATACCCTTGGTCTTGTGCTTCTCTGCAATCAAGCTCTAGCTGGTTTAAAAGGTATTGTACCCAGTTCATTTATAGTCCTTTGGTGCACTTCCCTGCGAGGTCAACTATGAATCTAGTCACTTGTGTTGGTTTGTTCTTGTGAACTAGCTTGCCCGCAATCAACTGTCAGGCAAGGCACACTGTGCCACTCTGGATAGAGGCTACCTTATAGCCTCGCATGCCTTTATCGAAATCGCCATAAGTTTATTTTATCCTCTGAGCTAGTGCTCAGTCTGAGGTCTTTCCAGGGTAAAAATCCTGTGGGTCAGAGCCTTGCATACTAAGTCCTGTGATCTGATTGATCAAGGTCAGATCCACAGTGATGTGATGGTCCAACCATAAGTATCCTCTGTGGTAGCAGGACAACAACAACTTGACGCATGCATTGACTTCCTGGTGTCTGCCAAAGTGTGGGATCTTCATTACATTAAGTAGTGTGGACTGCGCGAGGTTCTGGGTCCATGACTGCGGGACAATCTTAGAATTCTTGCCTTTGGTCCTGGTTAAGTACTTATGTGGGGCTAACATGCTGTAAACTTTACGATCTCCAAGGTTAAAATCACTAAATTTCAGTGTTGCGAGTTTATCCTGGTCAGCACAAACTGCGCGCACCCATTTCAGAAGGTACGCGGTGATAAAAGTGTACTCGAAGTCTCACAGTACACTATCATGGTTGATGGCACTGCTTAGAGGTGGTAAGTAAGTAGGTAGAATGTGTGGGATAAGCTTGGCATTTGCGATGTCATCCCTATGATTGGTTCGTTTCTCATCGGTCGACCAGGATGGACCGATGCGAGAAGTGGAAGGGGAGGCCTGGAGTCCTCTCGTTGATGATTCTTGGACTCCTGTAGATAATCCTCTCTCCGACATGACTCTCTCAATCATTAAATCAATCAAAACTTCTTCAACTACTTTCTCAGCAGCACTGAGCTCGTCCGACATACAAGCTCAGGTCAACTAGCTCGGGTGTGAAATGAGTTCAGAGACTATAGTGAACGGTATGCGAACAAGGAAATGATCATAGGGTGAAGTAATCTCAGGCTTCGAGCTCAAATTCTCACTTAGCAAAAATTATTCCCAGTGTGTGGCGTGATGGACTAAGTAGGGAAACTTAGCAACGGTCTGCTTGCAACAGGTATGAGACTGCGCTAACTTATGTTCTGTCCATTATGGTGTGGTATAACGGTCTAGTGGTGAACCATAAATTCTTTCCGACCCATTCGAAGTGGAAGTCGAACGATTATATTGGCTTACAATGGCTATATTACTTCGCCTCGATGAAGTGGCATATGTCGTTGTTTTGATATCCCGACGAAGCTCCAATTCTACAAAGTGACTTGCTGCGAGGTACCCTCTGGGATCTTCTGTCATTTTTCAATCTTAGCCTTCTTCTTACTTAGCTTTCTAGCCTTCTTTACAGTGAGCTTCGTCTCAGTGAGTCTCTTCCCATTTTGATTCTTATTTTCCTTGGACATAGTCACTTAGTGTTGCTGAGGTCCTCTCCCAAGACTCAGAGGTGCTACTTCGTCGATATCTGATACGGATGCTCCAATCTTCTGTGAATCCCCTAACGCATTGGCAGCTTTGACATATGGGTTTCTAGTGTTAATTATCTTTCACTTGTTCTCATGTTCTTCTCTCAACTGTGTGATCCTTCTAGTCATGAAATATTTTAACTCTTGTCTCTGATGTTCTAAAACATCTTCTTCTTCCTTCTTTCTTGCTTGATCTCTTTCAATCCAAGGTTTTTCAAGTAGCATAGTAAACGGGGCACTGTCTTCAATGAATTTGATAATATCAAAACCTTCTTTTGTCGAAGTTCCATTGACTGTCACAGGTATCTGAGCGAGTTTTCCACATAACATCATCAGTTTTCCTCTGAATAGTCCTATTCCTCCCAATGAAGGAATCATGGCAAGATTCCCAATAACTTCCCAAGTTCTTTCTGGCATAATGTTCACTTGTGTTTCTTCATCAAGAATACAGTCAATGTTGAAGTCCCCTATTCTTGCTTCAACTTGTTCCTTTTCTTTGAAGATCTCTTATAATCGGACATCTTTATGTTCCTTCAGGGTGTCTTTCATCTGTATTAATACTTCCTCTAATTCTTGCTAGGTTTCTGCCTTTTATGGATCTGCCTTATGGTCTTCTTGATTCAGATTTATCCTTTCAAGATTAGCGATCATTCTAGGGAAATCCAATACCTCATGGTCCATAGCTTTGCAACAAATACAACTAGGTCTTCTACCAAGACATTCCTTAGCTATATGGCCTGGTTTTCTGCAACAACAGAGGGTTAACCCTCTCTTTCGTCTAAATGTCCCCCAACCTCTTATGTACTGCGCACCAGGATCATGGTAGCTAGCCTGCAAAAAATTCTTTCTAGGATCTTGCATCCATTTGTTAGTCCAAACATTCTTTCTATG
This sequence comes from Picea engelmannii, assembly GCA_009831015.1. NCBI lineage: Eukaryota > Viridiplantae > Streptophyta > Pinopsida > Pinales > Pinaceae > Picea > Picea engelmannii. The sequence goes on from ML789965.1 coordinate 94,409, forward strand.
CATAGGTATACCATATTTATCAGATCTATTCATGTCAATCTTTCTTTCATCTATTAATTCCCTAGTTTTTAAGCTAGGACAAAATCTATCAAACATACCTAGATTCATGCTCTAGAAACAAAAAAATTCACTTATCTTACTTCGACAGGGCACAAAGCTTCCAGATCTAAGAAATTTTAACTATTCTTACCTTTATTAGAGAACGGAGCTTACAGATCTTACCTCTTTTCTGCAGATCTGACCTCTTTCTTTCAAAAATTTCCACTTTTACTTTTCTTAGAGCACAGAGCGTTCAAATATTGCTTCTTTTCTTCAGATCTGATCTTCCTTTCTTCAAATCTGACCTTATTCCTGGCACAAAGCTTCACAAGTCGAGTAAAAAGTTGCGCACTAGGGAAACAGATCTACGCACAAAGCTTTCTTTTGCACAAAGTTTCTTCTTCCTCAGTTCCCAGCAATCACACTTTCAAGTCCCGGCAATGGAACCATTTGTTGGCACAGGGGCAAACCCAGGGTTCAATGCTCAAGAGTGCACCAAAAAATCCCTAACTACAGGCCCTTTCGGAAATAGCTGCGAAGAAGATGAAGTCTCACCCGAGGTAGAGGCAAGGGTGGTTGCAAGACTCAGGTGTCTTCAACCTTAGTTGGGACACAAATCTGTGATTATATCATTTACAGAACACTTAGCATCGATCATTCATCAATATTCAACCCTTATTATACTTCGCAGACGGCACAGAGCATCACGGTGTTCACTTAGATCTACGATATTTCAGCACTTAACCATAGTAACCCAGATCAGATCCAGTAGATCAACACTAAGAATCCTCATACACATCAGATCTAACAATCATATATATCTAAGAAGCACAAAGCATAAGTGGATATATCAAAGCACATAGCATAAGCGAAGACAAACACATTGAAACAAAGCACAGAGCATAACACACAGATTTATGTGGTTCACCCCCACCCTGGGGCTATGTCCACAAGATATTATTTTTTATTATCGTCTTCAAGCTGTTACAAGCACAAAGCCTCCAAAACCCTTCTTCGCATAGGACATAAGATCTGCGCATCTCGCTAGATCCTTCTTCCTTGCGTTACATCACTTAGCTTTCTATAGCAACATCACAGTAACTTGTACTTAGCCTTGTGAGCCTTACACAGTTCGCACAGAGCACTTATTCAACATCACATATATGCACTACCAATTGCACTAAGCAATCACATATACTCCTTCTTAAATTTCCTATCCTTCTATTTATACATTACAAAAGTGGGACTAAACGTGGGTAAACCCATGGGCCGACATCCCTTTCCCATTACATTAACCCAAAACCCTAAAAAGAGGCCCAAAAGTGGACCGAGATCCCATTATCTCTGCTTCACCTGGAGCTCATCTTTGACAGGCTGTCGAAGTCCAAAAATGGTCAAATATGACCAAGTGTTCCTCAAAAATTGGTCAAGGGCCAACAAAGATAATGGAGGGTCATTTGCTAATGATCGATTGTGAGAAACTCTTGCAAATCTCTCTGTAATATTTTTTTTTCATTAACAAATGTCTCCAAGTGGCCACATTGGCTAGGGTCATAGATGTTTCCCCATAGGGGTTTTACCACGTAAAAAAATCGGTGTGTTGATCTTTTATTTAGTTGTGTGAGTGGTTATTGAAGGTGTTCGTCCTCTATTGGAATACATGTGTTGTTGAACATGGTATTAGAGCACATTTGAAGACCTGCTTCCATTGTAGATCAAGATCTTGAAGTCATGTTTCCACATTTATGGTTTATGTCATTTATGGGTCAATAGGACTATTCCATTACATCCAAAGTGATTATTTTAGCTAGAAACACTTTTAATTTCACTCGAAAATTTTTATGTTTTCCCAAGATATGACCATTTCAATCAGATCCATAGGTATAAAGATAGAAGACACCATTTTAAAATTTCTACAGAGATACTATTTATGTTTTATTTTGATTTTCTATTTTTTGTTTCCGGGTTGCTACTCTTTTCAATCTGGGTATTCTCCTTTTCTCGCGCTCTATGTGATCTCAGAAAATTAGAAATAGAGAATGTTTTCCTATTTTCATATGCCCTTTGTTGTGCACTCTTTGCGGTCTTGGTAAAATAAAAAACAGAGAGAAAATTTTCATTTTTGGGGTAAGCTAACCAAGATCTAACCCTTGTTGTTGTCGAGAAGCAAACCATTTTTTTTATGTGTGAATGCATGAAAATCAGTTTTTATTGATCACACACTCCAAATCTGTCTTCCATAACAACAACAACAACAACCCCAATCCTCCTTCTTAAGACTATAGTGTGTTTTGCATTAGTTCACTTGATTGAAAGTTATTTTACCTAGTAAAAGGTCTTGAGTTTGAGTCTTTTTTTGCAAAAGTTCATGTATTCATTGTAAAATGCATTTCACTTAGTTATAAAAATGAATCACTATTAAATAAATTTAACATTTTATTTTAAGTTATTTTTTGCATGTAACTTTCATTTACAAAGTAACTTCAATGTAAAAGTGATTCTCACTTATTCTATAAAAGTGGGTCACTTCATAAGTAACTTATTTAAAAGTCAGTTGATAGGCACAATTAGGAGGAGCATCACCACGTGGACCAAATTCTACTTGCCATGTGACTCTTCAGTTACCGTTTATGCCTTTTGTCAAAAGAGAATACATTTCACATCCAAAGTCTATTTTTAGTGTTGTTTTTTTTAAACAACCTATTTTTTCAAGAACTTTCCATCCAGACCATCAGTTTCAACCTTTAAATCCATATTCTCTCTATATTTAATATGGCTTCTCCCAATGATATTTTTCTTACCAATACCAACTATGTCTCATGGAAATCCCATATGGAGGATGTATTAAGAAGTAACCGATTGTACTGGATTACCTTGGAAAAAGAACAAGAACCCACTGATGATGAAAATAAATTCAAATGGGCTTATAAGAATGATGAATCATGCAAACTAATTGAAATGTCCATCTCTCTTGATTCAAGGTTTCACCTTCAAGGAATTTATGACCTAGATAAATCTTGGGAAAAGATTGAAGTTATGTTTGGTAAATACAATATTACTCAATCCCACTAGATAAAAAATCAATTAATGAATTTAAGTCCCAATGATTTTCCTTGCATTGAAGATTATTTATCTAAGTTCAAAACACTTAGATTTTTATGTATAGACTACAAAATAGATATGAAGGAAGACCGATGCATCTATATTATTCTTTCTAAGATTAGTAGTGCATATTTTATGTTTATATCTACCTTTTATGTCACCAGATAAGATTTAGTGAGTTTTTACCAAAATTCCTCTCTTGAGTCTTTTTGTGATTCTTTGATTAGAGAGAAAGATAAACTTTTGCAACTTGGAGTGATCAACATTGTAGGTACCTATAACAAAGCCTTAGTGGCTTAATAGAAATATAAGTCAAAGAATCCCACGAAGAAACATGCTCTCCACAACAACAAGAAAATCAAAGGTCCAAAACCCTCTTAGCTAGGTTTTGCTCCTAATGGCGACAAACGAGTAAAATATAAAAGTAAGAAGACTGATAGACATTGTAAATTTTGTGGGAAATATGGTCACGTGGAGTCCAAATGTTTTAAGAAGATGGAATCTTTATAAGAAACAATGAATAAGCACAACATCAATATTGTCTTCTTCGTCTAACTCTTCTTCTCATGGACATGCACTTTATTATTATAGTTTCTACTTCAATGCAACTTCTACTTATTCTAATGAGTGGTTTTTTTATTTTGGAGCCATTTTATCATATGGCTAAGGATAAAGCCATATTTTCTTCTCTAAATGAATGTAACACCAAGAAAATATTTATTGGTGATGATATATATCTTATTGTTGTAGGGTTTGGAATAGTTCAAGTAGATAATGGTCATTTAAATGATGTATTATGTGTTCCAAGTCTTTCCTACAACCTTTTATCAATCTATCAAATCACTCATTCAGGTGAAGGTAAAATGTAGAGTTTTAACTTCACCAAATTGTAATCAAGGATCTAAAATATCCTAAGCATGTTCTTGCAACTGAAATTGCTGATGACATTACAAGGTTGTACAAATTTGAAAACTTTGGGTCATTAAATTTTCCATCAAGTTTTGTTTCTCATAGCGATGACTTGAGCAAACTTTTTCATGAGTGGTTTGGTCATCTAAACTATTGCTCATTGCAGAAACTATGTAATCAAAATATGGTGATTGAACTTCCTCTCATTTCTTGCAGAGATGGTGTTTGTGCTAGTTGTGTTCTCGACAAACATCATTGGGACAATTTTGACAAACATGCCTCTTCACGTGCCTTGGCCCCTTTGCATCTTGTTCATAGTGACTTGTGTGGTTCACTTTCTTCTCCTTCTTTTTCTAGTTGAAAGTATTTCTTAACTTTCATCGATGACTTCTCTAGATGCACTTGGGTTTACTTCTTAAAACTTAAGAGCAAAGTGTTTGACTAGTTGTTTTCCTACAAGGCCATTGTAGAAAAATGATTTGGACATTAACTTCAAAGGTTAAGAACAAATACAAGAGGAGAATACGTGAAAAATAATTTTACAAGTTACTGCACTACACATGGCATACAAATGCAACAAATTGTTCCATATACACCGCAAAAAAATGGTGTTGCTGAGAGAAAGAATTACACATTAAAAGAAATGGTTAATTGTATGATCCAATCTAAGAGATTAAGTCTCGATTATTGGGTGGAAGCCATTAACTGTGAAAATTTAATAGTAAATCACACTCCCACAAAGGATCTAAAAAATATAACACTGAAAGAAGCATGGGATAAAATTAATCTATATGTAAGCCACTACCGTGTATTTGGCAGTGTAGCATGGGCTCACATTCCTGATGAGAAAAGACCAACTATTCTACAATTTTCATGATTGTCATTAGCAATGCTTTGACCTTGTACCCTTCAAACATACTATATAGAAAAAAAAAAAAAAAATTAAAGTACACAACTCTTCATATTCGTTTAAAATTACATAACTATTACAAATTTCAAAGTACTATTATTTTTCAGGTTGTGGCTTAGTGGTTGGTATGGAGAATTACCATGCAAACAACTTTAGTTCAAACTCCAATGAGTATACATCCCCTTATGTTTGTGTCTGGGGAAAGGTGTTTGACCTCTTAAAGTCGATTTCTATTGGTCATCAAAGAGGCTTAACAAATGTTAGACAAGCCAAATAGAGTTAAGTTGACAGTAACAACATACTCTATCAATTATCCTTTATTAATTCCATTTTAACTGCCAATATGTGTATACTTGTTTTGAAAAATTTGTAATACAAAAAAGTTGAAGATGAGCAACATTTCCTCTTAACTTACCCTATCCATAATAAAAAACAACTTTAACCAATATCACAATTCAATTAATAAAAAGTAACTTCATTGAATATCAATACTTGTTTTGCAAAATTTGTAATACAAAGAAAGTTGAAGATGAGCAACATTTCCTCTTAACTTACCCTATCCATAATAAAAAGTAACTTTAACCAATATCACAATTCAATTAATAAAATGTAACTTCATTGAATATCACAATTCAATTACTCTTGAAGAATCATTGACTTACTCAACTCAAAATGAATGATAATTTAATTTATAATATGTTTAAATATAAAAAACTATAATTCAAAAAATATTTGATCTTAAAAGATGTTACATGTCATTATCTTAATCATCATTTATCCTTTATTAATTTCTAACATTTTTTTCCTCGGAAAAAATCATATTTTTATTTCCAGGAAGAAGCCAAAATACATTCTTCAAGGTACCATTGCATATGACAAAAAGGTAAGATGTTGACCAATAGCCAGTTCATCATGACTCCAAATTTGTTTAGCATTCTAACTTACTATTTCAGTATATACCTCCCAAAAAACTCTTTTATAAGTCAATCAACAAAACCACAAAACAGGGTTTTTAAAATATTCATAGACCAATACTGACATATATACAATTTGTCTTCCTCCCACAAACATTGTTTAAAAGTAAGAAATAAGACATGACCTCAAGCTCAGTAAGGAACCCTCCAAAATATCTTCTTCTACAATATTATTTTGTAAATAGTGTAGTCCCTCCTTAGATAAGGAGTCTGCTTATTTTTTGAGCTCCTGAAAGATATGTCCAAAGGTGATCATCTAAAACCTTCTAGCACGATCCTTTATATGCATGGCTATATTTAACAATTTAGAGTTTTGTACCTGAAGTGAATCATTAATCTAGTTGACCCTTAATGTTGAGTCCCCAAAGACCTAGAGGCATACCATATCTTTATTTATTGCAGACTTCATGAGTAATAGCAGAGACGTGAACTCACTTAGGTTGTTTGTACCCAAACCTATGTTTTCTTTTCTAGTGAAATAATATAACTATGAGAGGTAGAGAACATAACCCACACCACATAGCTAACCTATTTTCTAACTAGCTCCATTGAAAAAGCTCAAGGCGTGATTTTTATCTATCACCAGATACTCCACTCTTCTTTGTCTTCTTATTTTGTCTTTGATCTAAAAATTTGGTAATAATTCTAGTGATTTTTCTACAACTTGAAATGTTAGGGTTTGAGTATCTTAAAATATACAAGCATCATGGGCTAACCAGATCCTCCAGATGACTAGGAAAGGCACAACCCTTAATTGTTTTAAATCACTCCTCCCAAACCAATCTTTAAAGTTATCATTTATAATCCCCTTCGTCCATAAGTTCTAGAGATCCATTGAATCTTCCACCTCCTTCCACACTTGCACAAATTACGGGAAACTCAAAAATAGATGTGAGTTAGTTTCTTCATGAGACTTGCACATACAACACCAACCTAGCCCAATTTTTTTCATTTTCTATAGTTTTTCCTAACTCAAAACTATGTCCATTAACACCAGCCACATAAACAAGGTGCATTTGGAAGTTACTTTTACTTTCAAAAGTTTAAACCACTACCAGATCTCTTCTCCATTTGTAGGAGCTTCTAATGATAAATAACCCATTTTTCTAAAATAAACACCCCCTGCATTAGTACAATCCCATTTAATCTCATCGGTAGTTTATTTCAATTTGATGTGAGCTCTTTTGAGCTTTGTTGGATATTGGTCTCAGGTTTTCCCTTAATCAAAATCCAAATCTAAATCATGTGTCGTAAGCCATCCTTGTGTCCAGATATTAGTGTCCTCAAGCTTGTCAATCTTGTTTAATGTATATATCCCTAGTTCATGAAGATTCCCTATAAGGTATTGTATGAGAAAGATTGCATGTCCACATCCTAGGATATAATCAAATCCAATCCTTACCTAGGTCCCATTTCCTACCATCCATGGCAGATAATTCCTTATTACAAGAAAATCCATGGAAAGATATTTCCATTGATTAGAAGAATTGTGTATATTCTTTCTACCAGTTCTAATCCAATCAAGCAATGATTTTGGAGCTATATATTTCTATATGAAAATCATGTTGATATTATGGTAGTTTTGGGAGGTATTAACCTCTATGTGTAACCTTTAACGAGACTAGAATATTCTGGGAAGTAAGAGAAACCCTACACAGATGTGTAGAAACCCTAGAAGACATGCTGACTCAATAAAACAATTAATATTTAAGTGTTAACCTATAAAAGAAGAAGTTGGCCTAGGCAGGTGACAAATATCACTATAAATAAGAGGGCTCTAGAGCTCATTTGTCATTCACATTCTCACAACTGCATAAAGACTAGTGGTGCACAAGTTTGGAGAGGGAGTGCAACTGCAGCTACTACAACTAGGATTTTGGTCTTTGGTTATGGTTTGGAATTTCTGATTTGGTTATGTTTTGGAATATATGTTTGGTATTCTATCCTTAGAGAGAGATATGTTATCTTGGTTGTCTATTGGTTTTAATATCTGCTTCAGAAATTATTCTATCTGTCAAGGTTAAAGGTGCTCGAGGGTGCTTGTGTGCTTATGGTTGGGTGACAATATTGGTATATTGTCTATGGAAAAATTAGCACATCTCTTTTATTCTAACAGGTTATGGTCCCACACTATCTTCAGAGAGTCTAACCACTGGAATATAGATTGGGAATTTATTCGTTAAGCTCGTTGTGGTACCAGTTACAGTTGCAGCTAGGTTTTCTAATTATGCAGTTGCAACAAACCCTAACCCTTGTGTTCGGGAACTTATGGTGAAGCATTTGAGATAATTCCTTGAAATCCTAGTGCACCCTAGCCTAGTGCACCTCTTGGTATCCTCATCTAGAAAAAACATTAGGTTTTAATTTTTTATCAAAGTCAAAGTGAAAGGTTGACTTCTGGTCAAATCGATTTTGTGATCAAAGTTGAAATTTTTAGAGTTTCTAGCTTATTCTAATCATTGAATCTAATATCCTCTTGTCAAGATGATATATATTTTCATATTATAAGACAAGTTGGATGATGCTACAAAACTCCAAATGTATGTACTTGTATATGTTATCCAAGTTATATCATATAGAAAAACATGGGTGTGTTTGCAGGGAACGTACTAGAGACCATATCCAAGTTGTAATCTTGGATTCAGTGCATTCAAAGGAACAAGCGCACCCTCCATAGCAGTGAGGTTTCAGGTTCCATGTTTGATTAAATTGTTAAAATTTGTATATATCAAGGGTGGTAGTTGCTACATTACAAACTGTGAAAGCAGTCTTTGAAAGATTATATTATTGTTAGGTGCAATGAAATACTTGAATACATATGAATACTATTTATATAGATGCTTATTGTACTTGTTCGCAAGATGAACTAACATCTCCTCTAGATAGATGTTTATTGTTTTTCTCTTGGTGTTCTTGTTCCGAGCAATTACCCTTGTCATAGAAAAATTTTATAAGGATGACACAACTGCTAGATGGGAAACAATCAGAACAGATAGAAACAAACTTAAAGAGACTCATAGGAGTCAGACTCGAAGGAAGTCAGGAATCAAAGAAAACCAAAATAGGCTTGTGATACTTCGTAGAAATAAAAGAGAGATGCAACAGACGGAAGCATGGACTCTCTCATATGGAGGGAGTTGATCACATAATTCCAAAAGAAGAGAATGCATATTTCTCATTCATGCATGGAGTTGGGACTAGGAGGGAGCTAATCCCCAACTATATGATCCATTGAAGAAGAATTTGTAAAGACTATGAAGTATCTATCCATGTTCTTCATTGGAAGTAGTAGCCATGTTAAGCAACACGTGTTCAGTTTGACTCTAGAAGAAGTCTTCTTCAAAAAGAAGCCTTGAATATCCTTGGTTATCCATCTACATTTATGTTCATATGGCGAAAGGAAAAAAATTTGAGCCTTCGGGAAAGAAGGGCATGTAATCTATATAAGATTCCATGGACTCCAACACTGAAGAGAAACATGAGGAAGAACATGAAGATTCCGAGAAAGAAAGAAAAGTCTGAACAACCAATTGAACCAGTTTGAACCCACTAAGAAGCAGTGAAGCAGAAGGAATGGAAGGAAGTTGTGATGAAGAACAATGTATGTGAGAAATTGTGAAAAATACTTAAGCATTGATAGATATAAGGCGAGACTTAGGACTAGAGGGTTCTCCCAAAAGGAGGGAGAAGACTATGATGACATCTTGTTCCAATAACCAGACATACCTCTACCTCATCCATTATATCTTCTGCAGTATCCATGGGTTGGAGTTTACATCAGATGAATGTAAAGATTGTTCTTCTCAAATAGAGTAATTGAAAAAGAAGTCTATGTAGAGCAACCTCAAAGTTTTGAGGTATACCAGAAGGAGACCCTTGTATACAGAAAGAAGAAGACCTTCTATGGATTCAAGCAAACCTGGTGCAGAGCCTCTAATGTACAACAAAAGCATGGTGAAAACTTCCTATGACAGAGGAAGTATATTGAAATGGTTCTTTAGAAGTCCGGGATGATGGATTGTGAATCCATGGAAAATTCCCATGATGACAGATTTGAAGAAGTTGAGAGACTTTGATCGAGTATACATGTATCTGTATCGACAATTGATTGGCTCATTGATGTATTTGGAGAAGACTAAACCGGGTATTTTCTTTGTGGGATGTTTGAGTTATGATATACAGCTGCATGGATTTATCGATCCAGATTGGGAAGGGAGTGCATATGACAAAATAAGTGCTACATGGATATGTTTGCAACATCCCACTCTAGCACACTGAGCGAACATATTCTTTGAGGACACTTGCTCGCAAGTGATCCGGATTATTATGTTATTAAAACTTTTGATTTTGATTATGAGGCGTTATGGGATGATGACATGTTGTTTTTCTGCCTCGACATAGATAGGTGTTATTGACTCGGTTTTACTGAGGGTGCAGGATTATGGACCTAGAGGATGCCGAGGCATCGATGGAACCCCTTGGACTCCAGATCGATTCGGGGAGTGTACCATTGGGGTCTAAACTATGCTAGTGGTAAAATTTTATCTCTCAATAATAATAATAATAATAATAACCACATGAATAATAATTATGATCTTCATTAAATCTTGTAACATGAAGGGTGTAAGAAATAAATTGTTTCAAAAAAAATCTGTTGGATTAAAATTTAAAAAGGGAATTAATTGTTTTATTACCTTGATAAATTAAAATATACTAATTAAATAAGAAAAGGGAAAAAGGGTTAATTTCCACACCTTCCTTTTTGAGTTCTAAGTAAAAAGGGGA